>JBBDGP010001245.1:262500-265000 GCA_037952835.1 Lithobates septentrionalis | reverse complement strand
TTTCAGCCTAATGATGGCTTGCTTCACTGATAGTGACAGCTCTTTGGATCTCATATTGAGAATTGACTGCAACAGATTCCAAATGCAAATAGCACACTTGAAATTAACTCTGGACCTTTTATCTGCTCCTTGTAAATGGGATAATGAGGGAATAACACACGGCCATGGAACAACTGAGCAGCCAATTGTCCCATTACTTTTGGTCCCTTAAAAAGTGTGAGGCACATATACAAACTGTTGTAATTCCTACACCGTTCACCTGATTTGGATGTAAATACCCTCAAATTAAAGCTGAAAGTCTGCAGTTAAAGCACATCTTGTTCGTTTCATTTCAAATCCATTGTGGTGGTGTATAGAGCCAAAAAGATTAGAATTGTGTCAATGTCCCAATATTTATGGACCCGACTGTACTTTTTGCAATGTTATAATGATCAGTTTATAGGTAGGTGCTTAAGTTTACAAATCCCATTTCCTTTATTTCAACATTTGCCTTAATGGCTTGCTCAATTTCATATGTATACATAATAAGCTCCACTTACTTTAATTGACACTTTAGTGTCCTTGTGGGCCAGTTTAAGTGCATTATGGAACAGCTTCAGGTCTTCCTCCAAAGCAAGTGTGGCCGCTGGCAGTTTCTGCTGATCATGGTCTATATGTTCGGCTAACTTTCCAGATGGATCTATGAAAATTAACCTCTTGCTGCCTTTCAGACCAGTTAGCAGTCTTTCGTGGTATTTTGTATATTCCCTCACCCAGGAGTTACAGTTGTAGATATAAACTGCTGTCACATTTTCATATGCAAAGCCAGGAAAAACCACAAACCATTTTGAAAGGAAGTCTGTTTTAAAGCGATTGCTGGGCCCAGCGTGAGTAAGATCTACCACTATCTCATATGGCTTGGCATAGTATGGCTTTAAAGTCAGAAGAACATGGTAGATCAACAAGTCTCCATTTATTTGGCCAGTCTTGAACCTGCAAGGCAAAAAAAATGAGGCATAATTGTCTATTGGAATCACTAAAAGGATATAAACCCTACTCCAGCCAAACATTTTTTTCTTGTTTTTGATAAGAGTTCCAATAGGGTTTTATTTCCACTTGGGATAATATTGCAAATATTTTCCCTCACTACCAGTCCCTGTAACGCCTGTACAAGAAACAGGAAGTGTGTATTATACCTGGACAGAAAAGCACAGACAATAACGTTTTTTGTTATCCGTGTCCCTGCTTCTATAACTCCCTGGTTTCAGAAGTGAAAGGGAAACACACGAATTGGGATATAGACGCGAATAAAGGCTTAACAAAAGGGCTCCAATGATTCCTTTCCTTTTGAAAACAAACAAGCTTTGGCTATAGATGGGCTTTTAGGTAAGAGAGCTCAAACATGATTTATTTTTTAGTTTTTAGTTTTCTCTAACAAAATAGTAAAACATAAAATATCACAGGTAAATATTGAATTTCAAGCTTATGGATAGGTTTCTAGAATCAAGGTATGTGTAGCTTGGCCCGTGACGGAACCCCCTGGGAGGAGGGTACACATAGCTCATTTTAAATATAACATAAATAAATGCTAAAAATCTAGGTAGTACTTCTAGTACTTGCTAATGAAGAAAATCTGAACAACTAATAAATAATTTAAAGGATAAATTAAACTGGAGGTTGGATGAGGAGAAGGGGGAGAGAGTCACCATTTGGGACCCCTATGCCATACAGTTGTGCTCATAAGTTTACAGAATTTATGATTTCTTGGCCATTTTTCCAAGAATATGAACACCACAAAAACTTTTCTTTCACTCATAGTTAGTGTTTGGCTGAAGCCATTTATTATCAAACAACTGTGTTTAGTTTTTAAATCAGAATGGCAACAGAAACTACCCAATTGACCCTGAGCAAAAGTTTATATACCCCCGTTCTTAATACTGTGTATTGCCCCCTTTAACATCAATGAAAGCTTGAGGTCTTTTGTGGTATTTGTGGATGAGGCTCTTTATCTTCTTAGATGGTAAAGCTGCTCATTCCTCTTGTCAAAAAGCCTCCAGTTCCTGAAAGTTATTGGGCTGTGTTGCATGAACTGCACGTTTGAGATCTCCCCAGAGTGGCTCAATGATATTGAGGTCAGGAGACAGATGGCCACTCAAGAACCTAAACGTTATTCTGCTGTAGCCAATGACAGGTCGAATTGGTCTTGTGTTATGGATCATTGTCATGTTGGAATGTCCAAGTACGTCCCATGCGCAGCTTCCTGGCTGATGAATGCAAATGTTCCTCCAGTATTTTTTGATAACATATTGCATTCATCTTGCCAACAATTTTGACAAAATTTCCTGTGCCCGTGTAGCTCACACATCCCCAAAACATCAGCGATCCACCTCCTTACCTTTCATCATAGGTCTTGTTGACTTCTCTCCAAATGTAGCATTTGGGATTGTGGCCAAAAAGCTAAATTTTGGTCTCATCATGCCAAATGAATTTGTGCCAGGAGGCGTGCCTGTGCTGTTTTGTG
>JBBDGP010001245.1:0-257500 GCA_037952835.1 Lithobates septentrionalis | reverse complement strand
TGATTGTTGACTTTGACACACATACACCTACCTCCTAGAGAGTGTTCTTGATCTGGCCAACTGTTGTGAAGGGTGTTTTCTTCACCAGGGAAAGAATTCTTCGGTCATCCACCACAGTTGTTTTCTGTGGTCTTCCGGGTCTTTTGGTGTGCCTGAGCTCACTGGTGCGTTCTTTCTTTTTAAGGATGTTCCAAACAATTAATTTGCCACACCTAATGTTTTTGCTATCACTCTGATGGGTTTGTTTTGTTTTTTCAGCCTAATGATGGCTTACTTCACTGCTAGTGACAGCTCTTTGGATCTCATATTGAGAATTGACAGCAACAGATTCCAAATGCAAATAGCACACTTGAAATGAACTCTGGACCTTTTATCTGCTCCTTGTAAATGGGATAATGAGGGAATAACGCACACCTGGCCATGGAACAGCTGAGCAGCCAATTGTCCCATTACTTTTGGTCCCTTAAAAAGTGGGAGGCACATATACAAACTGTTGTGATTCCTTAAAGCACATCTTGTTCGTGTCATTTCAAATCCATTGTGGTGGTGTATAAAGCCAAAAAGATTAGAATTGTGTTGATGTCCCAATATTTATGGACCTGACTATATATATATATATATATATATATATATATATATATATATATATATATATATATATATATATATATATATATATATATATATATATATATATCCCCGGAGCCTAAATATGCTACAGTCATTTGTGCTCTGCAGCAGTGACCGGTTTGTGTGAATTATTTTGCACAAATTATTCTGGTTCAAGTGGACTGAGGCATTAATACTGCGTAAAACTACCTTCATAAGTTATTACAGCAAGCGTGTGCGATATACACACACAAAGTGTGAAACCCAAAGTGACTTAGTGGCCTGGCATAAAGTGAAACCATTAAACACTGCTGGATACTGGGTAAGGTAAACTGCTATATTCAACTATATTGATCACAGATGTGCTTGTGCAAAACACTCAGGAAATCTGACCACTAAACAGATTATGTCAGGTAGCAAGTTTATGAATGCCCTTGTATCACTTTCATGACTCAGATGCGACACATTACCACTCCTTACAATTTAATCACCGCCAGCTACGAAAGGATGAGATCACTGATCACTTTTTGCACACTTTTTCTTTTGTTTTTATGATTGCACCATTAATGCTAGCATTTTATACAGCCCAAAGCAATGGGCAGGTCCCTTTTTTGATGCTAGAATAAAGTGCAGCATGAGCAAACACAGAACAGGAAATCTGTCATCTGTGGTTTTGACTGAGGAAACTTTACCAAAGCAGAAAAAAAAAAATCTTTTACTCTTTAGCATACAAAAAGATTTTGCACGGAAGAGCAGTCTAACAAATGAAACCAGGGAACTTTATCTAAATTCTAAACAAAGACTTAAGGTAAGTTAAAACACACTTACAAGTGTTAATCTAGTTAATTTTTTAATCATCAGCCTAATTCGGAATATTATAACTTTGTCCCTACTTAAGAGTTTTATTGTTATTTGGCTTTACTTTGTCTTAGCCCTATGCTTGGAATGGCAGACAGCTGTTGCAGCCCTTTACCTATTTGACTGACCTGACCAAGCATATAATTTGCATGAGGTCAGACAATTGGCAAATTAGCGGTAGACTTTGGGTAACCTCCAACCTGCTGCCTGCCTGCCTCAGCAACAGCAGTTCCCATCCTGACAGCTTCCTTTAATTTGAAAATTTTAGGCAACTACCAGCCGAATCAAACAAAAAAGCTTCTAGCACCAGTCCTGAAATTGTACACTTTGGGGGGGAATAATCAAAGGGATAGAATATATCATCTAAAAAGGAGAAATGAAATGGAAAGCTACCGCTTTTGGTAGAAGTGGCAGGCACTGTCTCAAGCATTTCCTCCTACAGTAAGTATATGAGTATGCCAAGAGCAGCGCAGTAAAGATATCATTTATATCACGTCCTTCACTGAATTTTCATAAAGGATAATAAATAGGTTAATTCAAATCCTTCCTAATCCTATCCAAAAGTAAAAACAATTTTCCAAGATGATTTTATTTTCTAAAATATGTTACATAAAAGTTCAATGGTTTTAGCACAATTCAGAATTAAAGAAGAGAATGAAAATCTAACAGGCACACTTTATTGTGGAAGATACTTACTACATATCTTCTGCAATAAAAGCTTTTTACTGTCTGACCTGACATGGAAACAAAGTACACAGTCTGCAATTAGTAGCATGCAACAGAAGCCTCCAGATGCCTGCATATCAAGCCTGATTTTTCCAATGCAATGGGTTAGCCTTTAACCACTTGCCTACCGAGCACTTACACCCCCTTCCAACCCAGGCCATTTTTCAGCTTTCAGCGCTGTCGCACTTTGAATGACAATTGCGCCATGCTACACTGTACCCAAACAATTTTTTTTATCATTTTCTAAACACAAATAGAACTTTCTTTTGGTGGTATTTAATCACTGCTGGGTTTTTATTTTTTACAAAAAAAAAAAAAAAGGCCAAAAATTTTGAAAAAAAAGTTAACTTTTTTCTGTCAGTAAATTTTGTAACCAAGTAATTTTTCGCCTTCACTGATGTGCGCTGATGAGGTGGCACTGATTATGCGGCACTAATATGCCGCACTTATGGGCACTGATACGTGGCACTGATATGTGGCAGTGATGGGCATCACTGATTGCCAGCACTGACTGGAATCACTAATGGGCACTGATTGGTGGCACTTGTGGGCACCGATTGCTGCCACTGATGGGCACTGATAGCTGGCGTTGTCGGGCACTGATTTATGACACTATTTTACATTATTGTAATCAGTGCCCTGATTACATTCCTAGCTGTCCCCTGTGAGGAGATGCCGCTGATCGGCTCTCCTCTCCTCACACTCTGTTAATGTGAGGCGAGGATCGCCGATTACGGCACTTCCTTGTTTACATGTGACCGGCTGTGATTGGACACAGCGGAAGCGGCTCTTTCCAGAGATCGGGGTCGCGCCGTGTCCTAGCAACACGGCAAGGCCGCGATTGCGCGCTGAGCGCGTGAGAGCAGCTGTTCTGGGACACCATCATATGACAGCGTCCCAGTATGAGAGCCGCACCGCCCGCCGTCATTTGACGGTGGGCGGGCGGCAAGCAGTTAATCTGTAACCCTGCTCCCCTCACATACTATAATGATCTAAGTTGAAAAGATGGCAAGACCAGGTTCTTAACCTAGGAAAAAGTGTATTTAAAAAACTAAAATTTGCTGTCTAGGGGGAATATATAAAGGTTGACTATGGCTAAGCAACATCCTGAAAAATCTAGCTTCTGCCCTGAATTTCTCCCATGTAGTAGCAGTGCATTTCCCGTCATGCGACTGCCTAGATACTCAAATGTGGGCAGTATGAGATTCTAAGGTAAACCCTCTGATTCTGATAACTGCGATTTATCACGAGATTTGTGGCGTCTTCCAAAGCACTGCAGTGAGACTTGGTGATATTACTACTGTGTTGCTTAGCGTTTCTTTGAAAGAAAACGATACTTAAGGGCTATAGAACAAGGATCTGCCTACTCAATTCTGTGTGTGGATTTGTGATATATTCCCCTCCTGCTCTTTTCCCAATGATTTCCCTAATTAGTCATGTGTTTATCAAATTACCAAACGGGTCTGCAAGATTACCAAGATCATTATGTCAACAAAACGACAGAATGAGGTACATTAAAGCAGAGTTTCACCCAAAAATAGAACTTCCGCTTTAAGGGAAGGTGACCCTCTGACATGCCACATTTGGTATGTCTTTTTTTTGGGGGGGGGGCGTATACCCTCTTTTTAGAGGGTTTCAGCTCCCACTTCCTCTCGGCGCGCTGCGGCACTGAAAGGGAGATCACCTCTTCCCCCTCCCTCTCGCCAATCATCTGGGACACGTAACAGATGATTGCCCGGCCCAGTCATTGTGCGCTGCGTGGCTTGCGCATGCGCAGTGCATCCCCCGCATCGCTGGACCCTGGGACAGGTAAGTGTGCGATTATTAAAAGTCAGCAGCTGCAGTATTTGTAGCTGCTGACTTTTATTTATTTTTTTTTTTTTTAAGCGGAACTCCGCTTTAAGTTGGTCCTGAGAATAATGATCTGCAGGCAGCTTTCAGCAAATACTAATGACCATGTACAGTACAGGTCCTTTTTAAGAGCCTAATCTTGCCTTCACTATTAGCCAATACATCAGGCCATCACAACAGCATGAATTTTTTGTTACTGACCCAAACAAAAAAGTCTATATGTTGAAGTGCAAAAAGCTACATCTCTTTCCACAGATATAACATGTTACCAAAGAGCACCTGCTCGCACAACTCCGATCCAACGCTGTGACAGTGGGCGGGGAATCTTCTGCCCGCTGTCACAGCGTGGTCATGCAGGGCTCCGCCCACACATCCACATCATTTATTCACAGAGTTCTGTGAATTAACTACAACTACCACCTTCCATTGCGGCAGACGGCTTGTAGTTCCCGATGAACTGTAAGGGAGCTAGTGAGCTCTCTTGTAGTTCATTGATTGTATCTGACCTCCAGTAACTCTCTGCATGTACTAAAGGTATGAGCAAATAGCTATACTTAGAGTTATTGTTATTTTATTTTTAACTAAAATCCCGGCCACCGAGACACTGCTGCAACATCGCTGGATCTACAGGAACCTCAGGTAAGCATTAGGGGGGCTGATGCACACAGACGGCTTTTTATCTTAATCCATAGAATGCATTAAGATAAAAAAGAAAACTTCTGCCTTTACAAATCACTTTAACCACTTCCCACCCGCCGGCTGTCATATGACAGCCAGGCGGCGTGGCTCTCGTTCTGGGAGGGCGTCATGACGCTCTCGCCTTCCCGGCCCACCAGGGGGCACGCACGCCCGCCGTGTCACTGGGGACCCGATGTGCGTGCCTGGCGGCCGCGATGTTCGCGGGCACCCGCGATTGCCCGGAAACACAGCAGGACCGTGGATCTGTGTGTGTAAACACACAGATCCACATCCTGTTAAAAGAGAGGAGACCGATGGTGTGCTCCCACTACAGAGGAACACCGATCGGTCTCCTCCCTCTACAGTTAGAATCACTCCCTAGGAAACATAATTAACCCCTCGATCACCCCCTTCCCTGCCAGTCACATTTATACAGTAATCAGTGCATTTTTATAGCACGGATCGCTGTATAAATGTGAATGGTCCCAAAAATGTGTCAAAAGTGTCCGATATGTCCGCCGCAATATCGCAGTCACGATAAAAATCGCTGATCGCCATCATTACTAGTAAAAAAAATAATAATAATAATAAAAATGTTATAAATCTATCCCCTATTTTGTAAACGCTATAACTTTTGCGCAAACCAATCAATATACGCTTATTGCGATTTGCTTTACCAAAAATATGTAGAAAATAGATATCGGCCTAAACTGAGGAAAAAATTTGTTTAAAAATAATTGGATATTTATTATAGTAAAAAGTAAATAAATATTGTTTTCAAACTTGTCACTCTTCTTTTGTTTATAGCGCAAAAAATAAAAACCGCAGAGGTGATCAAATACCACCAAAAGAAAGCTCTATTTGTGGGGAAAAAAATGATAACAATTTCATCTGGGTACAGTGTTGCATGACCGCACAATTGTCAAAGTGTGACAGAGCTGAAAGCTGAAAATTGGCCTGGGCAGGAAGGGGGTGAAAGTGCACTGTATTGAGGTGGTTAAAGTAGATGTAAACCCTCACATATACCCAGTGAAGTGAACAGCCTCAGATCATACACAGGGATGAAACAAATCTCCCCACATAGGTTTTACATGTATATCTGCGCTCTTCAGCTTTATATACTGTTTAGAAAGTTCAGATTGAGTTATATTTTCTCTTCCTGTTCAACACTGCAGAAAAGTCTGGGCATACAGACAAGACAGCTGATTGGAGGAAAGGAACACACCCCCTTCTCCTCATAGGTAGAGATTTTCAGAGCGGATTGTTGAATCATTCAGCAGGCTGATAATTTATAGCATCCTCCCAAATACAAAACTCAGGCTGCTTTTATTATATGTGAGGGAGAACTTGTCAGGAGTTATTAGGCTGATAACAGAAGAATGGAGCAGGAGACAGCTATGGGAAATAGTGCTTTGAAGAGAGCTAACAAAACACTGCAGATATATGTGCCTCAAATTTCATGAATTTAGTTTACATCCACTTTAAGCCTAATACACATGATGAGATCATCGTCCTTTGCAGTAAAAACGTGCAGTTGAGCTGCGTGGTTTTAGCCTCAGCTTTATTTTTCATACAAGTACATGGTAACTCAGACACATATGAGAGATATGAAATGTTGGGGTAACACACTTTGAGCTGCAAACGCTGCGAATGGTGTAGATATGCCACAACTCTTTGCAGTGCAGCAAAACATTACCTGTTGTCTTGTAGCTTGGGTAGTCCTGCCCACTGAATGCAACCTATTAAACTGAATGGGGGTGCTCAACAACTGCAATGCATGCAGTTGTGGCATGCTACTGCAGGGTTTATGGGGCTAAAAAAGGTGGTGAGGAGGCAAAGCAACGCCTTCTCATCGCCTGTCAAAAGACCTATGCAATGAAATTCAGATCCTATATCAGCAAGCAACAGAAGTGTAAACGAGGTCTAAAGGACATGTGGGTTCAGTTCCACCTAAAGCTACCCAATACAGCATATTGCAAAAACACCAAACTTTTCTGCAATGTTGCGACTAGTTTTTAAAATTCACTGGGTCAACTGAAAACAAGCATTAGTTTTTTGAAAAAAAAAATAACTTACTCTGCTGTGTTAGCTTTGAGCCTATGACATCAAATTTAAAGTGAAAATTGGCATAACAAATGAAAATATTCAGGCTGCGTTCACACTGGTGTGATGCCAGACATCACATGTGATTCACACCACATGCCTGTGCAGTGCGAATTCAGCCATACAATTTGTATGGCTGAAATCGCATTTGCACCAGAATGGTGCAGGACACTTTTTTTTTGTCAACGGTGGAATCGGACTGCATGGCTGTTCAGGCCCATGCAATCCAATTCCACAATTCACACTGCATTCTGCTAACAGATTAGAGGGTGTCATTAACTTTATATTGTTAGTATGAATGTACTAATGCGCAAACCAATAACACTAGTGAGTAGCTGCCAACACGAAATATGTTCCCACACAGTGATAATTAAAAATAAATGTGGCGCTTTCTCAGTGACCAAAGTGCTAATGTTATATAAATCCTCAAGTGATATGATATTGAAATATCCAAATATACACAAACAAATAAAACAATTCATCAATGGCCAAAAATGATAAAGTGCTAGGTGCAAAAAATCTTCAATACAGAAATGATTTCATAAATGTTATCAATCACAGTGCGAAGTAATAATATATAGTCAAAATTATTGGTGCAATAATAATCATTGAGTTCAATATACTTAAAGTGCAATAAAACAGTGCAATAATAACTTGTAACAAAACAAAAGTCCATAAAGTGCTTGGTGCAGTAAATCTTCAGTGCACTGAATAGTTCATAACCGATCACAGTGCAAACCAATATATCCAATTTCTAAATAGTGCTTTCACCATCCGTGTGTAAAGTGTGCCCCAGCCTTTCACCTCAAAGGAAGACCCCTACGGGTCTAGTCGCATTTGTGCTGAATCTCTCATAAGTAGCCACAGCAGTAAGCTCTTTGCCTGTAATCCTCTGCTAGTCAAACCAGCGGTGTTCTCAGATACAGGCAGTACCACTAAAGCATAACCATCTCCTCCTTTTCTCCAATAAGGTTCACATGTAATAGAAATAAGTCTCCATGTGTAGCATTCCAAAACAAATGGTCATTTAAAAACGTAACAACTCACATATAGACTCACAATCGTCAGCTTTCACATATATCAGGGACTTCCGGTCTCGACCGGAAGTGACTCTCACCCAGCTCCTCCCTACGCGTTTCGTTACTGCTCATGTGACTTCAAGGGTATGGAGTCGGGTGAACTAGGCCGGTTTAAATGCAGTCCTTTGTTGCCATATCACTGTTATTCGGCACATCTATATGACTATATATAATTACTTTGCACTGTGATTAATAACATTGATTTATGAAATCATTTCTGTATTGAAGAATCTTTGCACCTAGCACTTTATAATTTTTGGCCATTGATGAATTATTTGTTTGTGTATATTTGGATATCATTTCATTATCACTTGAGGATTTATGTAACACTTTGGTCACTGAGAAAGCGCCACATTTATTTTTCTAATTTTATTAACTTTAAATTGACACACACAGCGGTTCGCAGACAGCAGTGTGAACTGCTTGCGATTCAGATGCCATGCGGGAACCCGCATCGAACCAGTGTGAACCCAGCCTCAATGAGCAGCTACTACTACACATTGAGCATAAAAATGCTAAAGTAATAAAGTTCAAGAAGATTACTTCCACGTGGGTTTTATGTAAGCCCCTGTAGAACAGATACAAACAGCTCCAATGATGGTCAGTAGGATCGCTTGTTCTTGAATCCTGTGCAAATTCTCCTATCTCCGCTTCCTACTTAAGCAATCAGATTCAAGCTTCCAAGGTAGAGTTGAACCATAATGGTGGTAAATGTCTCAGTACTGGCAGGTGTTTATTTTAAGTTTTTTGTAGGCAGGAATGAGGGTGTTCCAGCATCCATGAGCAAATTAAAATCTTAAAGAATAAGTTCACCCTTTGGAGCACATTACACCCCTATTTTGCAACTTGCTCCAGCATCTTTCCCCAACCCCCCTGATCATCCCCCTGCCTGTGAAAGGAGGGAGGGATTCTTCTCTCAGCACTATTAAGCACCCACATAGTCTACTGAAAAGTCCTCCAACTTTCTAACAGAATGCCCATACAGAAGTACAAGTATAAAGCTAGAGGAAATGTCTGCAGGAGCCCAACATTGCACCCAAAATCCACTGATTGCAGGTACAATGCTCTGCAGGCTTTTGAGCACGAAAGCATAAACTAAATTTTTAATATTTAAAAAAAAAAAAAAAAAATTGCATTTTATAAAGGTGACATTAGCCTTTAAAGCCCATGTTTAGATAAAAAAACAGCTCCAGTTATAATACTCCCCAGACTCCAGTGCGCTGTACCAAACAGAAAATCCTCTCTGCCACTGGATGGCACTTCTCTTCCAGACTAAATGATCCCCACCTCCTGTGAGCCCATGGAGTCAAAGGCCCAACACCCCTGGAGGCCTGATATCAGGCCACCCTGAATCCACAGTAATGAGGGCACCATTCTGCAGCATTCACCCACCACCAGAGCAAGAAGGGGACCCACCACTTTTTCGCTAAGACACACTTAGTTAAGTATAAAAATGTAAAATACATACAATGTCGGTACAGAAAATGAGAGGGATGGGGAGGCACAACTTGGGCTTTAAACACTGAAAAAGTAGGCTATGCTGTCTCAAGGCATATAAGGATTACATTTCCAACTGGAACTTTCCATTTTGACTGGAGTGTACCTTGCATCTTTTCAGTGTCTTAGTAATTTGAAATCTAAAGCTTACTCTGCAATTTGTCCAGCTTTACAATTTAACAAAATAAGTCATTTTGTTGTATTTTTTTTTCATTATAAATATACATGCATGTTTTACTAGCTACAAAAGCGGTGTTAACAATACAACATTTTCCCTGCAGCTAACCAACGGTAGCTCTGAAGAGGATGCTGTTCCTTCTGCATCTTGCGATATTGCTGCTTTCCTTCAGTTGTAAAGCAGAAGTAAATAAGACCTATTCTACTGGTTTACAAGATAAGGCTTTTTTAACAGATGTTAACGGCACATCCAACATTTTGGGCTTGAACTGGTCTGATACTACTAATGTAACCTCATCGTTTAACATTGCAAGCCAGTCAGTAAACCACGAATTGTATACACCAGGATACTCAAGAATGACAACTATACTAAAGATGGCAGCTGAATCTACAAAGATGAAAACAACCATGCAGAAGAAAGCATCTGAAAAAACAAAAACCACCATGCAAACGGTAGCATCCGAATCTACAAAGATGACAAAAATGTTACCATACACAACAAAGAAACCATTCTGGTTTACAAATCGATATGCTGGCAACCATTCCACAAACACATCATGTGTCTGCAAAGATGATAGATATAAAACAGGAATAATGATTTGTGCCATCATAATAGCTGTGTTAGTGCTGATTTGTGCAGCACTGATCATATGCTCTGTGGCCCTGGCAAATAAAGTGTCCAGTCTTAAAACCAAGCTAACACAATCAAAGCGACAGGCAAGAAGTAACGGGGACTTTTTAAGTGCATCAAGCATTTTGTGGCCTTCTGGAATGGAGACGTGGCAAAAAAAATCTCAAACAGCCAACCAAACCATGGATGAAATTTCTTTGGGTGAGACAAACAGTAACGATGAGAAGCACAAGCTTATGACAGTGCAAACAATAGAAAAAACAAAAGATCCCACTGAGGACAAAAAAACAAGCTCAAATGATGAAATAATGACTATTGTATCTACAGTAGAGGTCTAAAAGATACAATATTTTATATATAACAACATTTATACTTATTATGCTGAAAAATGATGTTCAACCTTTAATTAAAATTTTGTATTGAATGCTTTTACGGTTGCTTTTGTATTCAAACTCATGCCTGGAGGAGGAGGAGGAGGAAGGATTAATTACATGCAATTTTTTTATCCCACTACTTTTTTTTAAACCTCGACAAATACACAAACTGGGTACATGTAGTGTTTATATTATTACAACCTTTTACCTGTATAGAAAAAGGCCTATACTGGTCGATACTGGCTTTGCAAAAATCAACTTTAAAAAAAAAATCATTTAAATATACCAAATCACAGTAGTATAAATGATGGTGGCAAATATTTTGTTTAATTTGCCTTTTGTGGTGTTGCCAGCTATAAAATCTTCAAATGTCATTTAAGTTGTTCAAGAAATATTCTGAAAAGGAAATGGCAAACTATAGTAAACCTCTAATTCAATCTGTCACTGCCCCTGTTTTGCACTACATTCTTGTTTAAAAAAAAAAAAAGGGATAGACACAGATTGAGAGAGAAAATGGGTCAGTACTGCGAGTTTGAGAGCGCATATGGGTCAGTACTGTGAGAATGTGGGTCAGTACTGTGAGATTGAGAAAGCATATGGTCAGTACTGAGAGACTGAGAGAACATATGGGTCAGTACTGTGAGATTGAGAGAGCACATGGGTCAGTACTGTGAGACAGAGATCATATGGGTCAGTACTGGGAGATTGAGACAGAATATGGGTCAGTACTGGGAGATCAAGACAGAATATGGGTCAGTACTGGGAGATCGAGACAGAATATGGGTCAGTACTGGGAGATCGAGACAGAATATGGGTCAGTACTGGGAGATCGAGACAGAATATGGGTCAGTACTGGGAGATCGAGACAGAATATGGGTCAGTACTGGAAGATCAAGACAGAATATGGGTCAGTACTGGGAGATCGAGACAGAATATGGGTCAGTACTGGGAGATCGAGACAGAATATGGGTCAGTACTGGGAGATCGAGAGAGAATATGGGTCAGTACTGGGGAGATCGAGAGAGCAAATGGGCCCGTACTAGAAGATCGAGAGAGCAAATGGACCAGTACTGGGAGATTGAGAGAGCATATGGGCCAGTACTGGGAGATTGAGAGAGCATATGGGTCAGTACTGAGATTGAGAGAGCATATGGGTCAGTACTGTGAGATTGAGAGAGAATATGGGTCCGTACTGGGAGATCGAGAGAGAACATGGGTCAGTACTGGGAGATCGAGAGAGAACATGGGTCAGTACTGGGAGATCGAGAGAGAACATGGGTCACTACTGGGAGAATGAGAGAGCATATGGGTTAGTACTGAGAGATCGAGAGAGCATATGGGTCAGTAATGTGACAATGTGGGTCAGTACTGCGAGATTGAGAGAGCATGTGTGTCAGTACTGTGAGATTGAGAGAGAATATGGGTCACTACTGGGAGATTGAGAGAGCATAAGGGTCAGTACTGGGAGATTGAGAGAGAATATGAGTCAGTACTGTGAGATTGAGAGAGAATGTGGGTCAGTACTGGGAGATATGGGTCAGTACTGGGAGATTGAGAGAGCATATGGGTCAGTACTGAGAGATTGAGTGAGAATATGGGTCAGTACTGGGAGATTGCGAGAGCATATGGGTCAGTACTGGGAGATTGCGAGAGCATATGGGTCAGTACTGGGAGATTGCGAGAGCATATGGGTCAGGACTGGGAGATTGCGAGAGCATATGGGTCAGTAATGGGAGATTGCGAGAGCATATGGGTCAGTACTGGGAGATGGCGAGAGCATATGGGTCAGTACTGGGAGATGGCGAGAGCATATGGGTCAGTACTGGGAGATTGCGAGAGCATATGGGTCAGTACTGTGAGATTGAGAAAGCATATGGTCAGTACTGAGAGACTGAGAGAACATATGGGTCAGTACTGTGAGATTGAGAGAGCACATGGGTCAGTACTGTGAGACAGAGATCATATGGGTCAGTACTGGGAGATTGAGAAAGAATATGGGTCAGTACTGGGAGATCAAGACAGAATATGGGTCAGTACTGGGAGATCGAGACAGAATATGGGTCAGTACTGGGAGATCGAGACAGAATATGGGTCAGTACTGGGAGATCGAGACAGAATATGGGTCAGTACTGGAAGATCAAGACAGAATATGGGTCAGTACTGGGAGATCGAGACAGAATATGGGTCAGTACTGGGAGATCGAGAGAGAATATGGGTCAGTACTGGGGAGATCGAGAGAGCAAATGGGCCCGTACTAGAAGATCGAGAGAGCAAATGGACCAGTACTGGGAGATTGAGAGAGCATATGGGCCAGTACTGGGAGATTGAGAGAGCATATGGGTCAGTACTGAGATTGAGAGAGCATATGGGTCAGTACTGTGAGATTGAGAGAGAATATGGGTCCGTACTGGGAGATCGAGAGAGAACATGGGTCAGTACTGGGAGATCGAGAGAGAACATGGGTCACTACTGGGAGAATGAGAGAGCATATGGGTTAGTACTGAGAGATCGAGAGAGCATATGGGTCAGTAATGTGACAATGTGGGTCAGTACTGCGAGATTGAGAGAGCATGTGTGTCAGTACTGTGAGATTGAGAGAGAATATGGGTCACTACTGGGAGATTGAGAGAGCATAAGGGTCAGTACTGGGAGATTGAGAGAGAATATGAGTCAGTACTGTGAGATTGAGAGAGAATGTGGGTCAGTACTGGGAGATATGGGTCAGTACTGGGAGATTGAGAGAGCATATGGGTCAGTACTGAGAGATTGAGAGAGAATATGGGTCAGTACTGGGAGATTGCGAGAGCATATGGGTCAGTACTGGGAGATTGCGAGAGCATATGGGTCAGTACTGGGAGATTGCGAGAGCATATGGGTCAGTACTGGGAGATTGCGAGAGCATATGGGTCAGTACTGGGAGATTGCGAGAGCATATGGGTCAGTACTGGGAGATTGCGAGAGCATATGGGTCAGTACTGGGAGATTGCGAGAGCATATGGGTCAGTACTGGGAGATGGCGAGAGCATATGGGTCAGTACTGGGAGATTGCGAGAGCATATGGGTCAGTACTGGGAGATTGCGAGAGCATATGGGTCAGTACTGGGAGATGGCGAGAGCATATGGGTCAGTACTGGGAGATTGCGAGAGCATATGGGTCAGTACTGGGAGATTGAGAGCATATGGGTGAGCACTGCAACACAGAGAGCATATGGGTCAGTGACATCGAGAGACCATACAAATCAGCACTGAGAGCAATGGCAACCAGGATTTGTTTGGGTCTGTTTCAACGATATATTCATACACACTTTACTTTGCGTTTGTGAATTTGTGTACATATATTGACAAAATAAGACTAAGAAATTGAGATCAGAAAATCATAGGAAAAATACCACTTTTGAAGAGATTGTACAATAATCGATCGTTAGTACACAGCTTTCGAGAGCCGATTAGGACAGGTCATATGAAACTATCCAATAGGACACCACTTACAAATTTTTATTTTGTTGTAACTTTAATAACCTCTTCATTTTCAAAATGGAGACTAGCATGCAAAAAACAAACAAAAAAAAACAAAAAAACAGACAATCATTCATACAATAATCTCATTATGTGTACCAGACTAAACTTCTTCAGCTGGCTACTGTCTGGTTGCTCCATGATGTATCATGAACAATTAATTTTTCTGAGACAATTCAAAAACGCATAAGAATGCAAAAAGCTAAATTTCACTTCACAATACACCATGTGTTTATGTAAACTGCCCCAACTTAAAACCATGTAAAAAGAATGCCCTTAAAACTGAACCAACGTTCCGGCCGTCTTCTCTGGTGTTGTAAACTGAGCTTACAGCTCTGTCTCGGTCTGGATGCCAGGATGACTGGAGTGATGTCATCCCATGATGGCTAATGAAGAGGCCTGAAGATCAACACTCAGACATTGCTGGCCAGGGACCACTGGGACAGGGGAGTATTAATACCTTTAGCTTTGCTTTAAGCTGGATATTTTATCTTTTCTGCTGCCATCTTCAAGTGTGAATCCTGAAGAAGCAAATGTAGCGAAACACATTGATTTCACTCGCTTGTACTGTTTATAATTGTCTGTCTAACCATATCACCCTTTTTCCATGATGTGGTTTTAACAAGATGGCATCTTGTTATTATGCGAGTTTTTGTGCACAGTATTTTTTTTTTTTCTCATTGGTTTGGCACATTCTAAGTCCAATTCCCTTGTTGATTGAGAGTTCCCCTTATCCATTTTGCATGGGTTCCCTCCCCTACAGGGAAAAATATTTTGTGGTTTGGCATGCCAACTAATGGGATGGTGCCACAGTGAGATTACATGTATGCTATTACTGGGTTCACACTCCTTTCGCTATTAAGCTTGATATGTACAATAAAAAAACCCTCCCAAGCTAACAGTGCTGAAGAGTGCAAGCACCAAGCATCTATGCAGTGTTCGTCCTAGGGAATTTTTGCTGTCTGGCAAAACCAGTTCTGCCAAGCCCAATCTCCTTTGCGGTCCCTAGACTCGCTTGTCTCATTTGTAAGTACGGGACCACTTTTGGGGTCTCTGAAACAGACTTCCTTGTGGTGAATGAACTAGGATGCGCTAAGCTCTGAACACTTTGGGGTTTAAAGACTCAGTATGTCGGCAGCAGCTGAGTAAACTGCACTGCCCCAATCTGCACTGGCTGGAGTCAGATGAGGCATTAGAGGAACTAATAAAGGCTTTATATCACACCATTATAAGTACCTATTACTGCCTGTAAAATATAAACAGGGTGTTTCTCAGCCCCTTGTGATTTGAAGGAAAAAAAGGAAACCGTAAATATACAGCATCACATATAGAATACGTTGCATCCATATTTAAGGTGTAACTAGAACTTTCAGGGCCCTAGTGCAAGAAACCATGAAGGGACCCCCTGGCGCCCGACCGGGGCACTTACCACTAATCCCTGGGCCCGCTACTTTCATCGTGAGACACTTTAATACGGTCTCGCAGCAGAACACCTGCCTGCCATCTTGAGGTCTCCCACAGTGGCGGAACACCAGAGCCCAATCGCAAATTCGACCTTTGTGACCCTGGTAGTTCTCTGCAGCAGTTGGTGGGAGGTGGGGCCAGGAAAGCATACAGGGGCCCACGGCATGTGGAGGAACCGATGCCCCCCATTTCCCTCCCACAGCAGCTGAATGCCTGCAGGAGGGAGGAGGAGAAGCGAGTATTCAAAGACTATATGGAGGGATCGCTTCAACTACATGCTGTTGCCCTCCTATCAAGGCATACAGGGTGGCCATACAGGTCCCCTGGAGCATGGGGCCAGGTCGCAATGGTGACTCCTGTACGTATGCCCCTGGGGTGTAACATGCAATATGCTGCTAATCTCCTGCCTCCCACTGCCAGAACCCCCCACCCTCACTGTAACGGTGGACGGGGGTTTCTCTCCTCTGCAGCCACTGTTGAGTTTAAAATCTGCACAGCCAAGACATTCATTCAGTGATCGGAGAATGGATAAACTACAAGTCCAATCTCCCACCGCAGCACTGCACTTTCTCTGCAGTCACACCTGGCTGTTTTGAATCGCGGGCAGAACCACTGGGATTCTACGCGTGATTTCAAAAAGCTCTGGTAAAATAAATTGCACAATGCTAATTTTAGATGCCATTCATTTTAATGGCACCTAAAAACAGGGTGCAGTTCTGGTGCGATTAATCATGCTGCAATCACGTGAAGCTTGTCGCCCAGTTCAGGCGTTGCTTTTGGGTGACAAACTTCATGCAATGCGGTTTGCTACGTGATTTATCACAGCAGAACCGCACTGCTTTATTAGGTGGCATTAAAATGAATGTGGATAGGGGCTCTTACTGCGCTAACTCAATTAGTGAAGAAAAATGAACAGCTGCTACAAAAGAATGTGGCAAAAATTCTATGCAAAAGATCAGTGAAAAATGTAGCACTAAAAATATAAAAGAAAAAACATTGAACAATATATCAATTATTGTGTGTAAATAATACAAACTTTGTGATAAAAATCAATCTCAAATATAATGAATATAAAACAGAAGTCTGGATGTTAGGCATCCAGATTGGAAAGCCAAAAACTCTCATCCAAAGGGCCAGTAGAAGGACCCTGCTGACATTATCAGGGTCCTTCTACTGGCCCTTCGGATGAGAGTTTTTGGCTTTCCAGTCTGGCTGCTTAACATCTGAGTTCCAGCCTCATGGTTACCTGTACGATTCCCTGGATCGTTCTGGAAATCTGCTGATCGGGCTATCCTCGCTTGATTGACTCGTTGTCGCTGACATTCGAGTCCACTATTTCCAGTAAGAGTGTATACCCCTTATCTTGGGTGGAGGACACACTATTCCTGATGCTCTACATGCCAGCTGAGGCCTTTGTACCCCACTTCTGAGTAACAACTTTTTGTGGTGGACTCATATGTTTACCATAGGATTGTTTCACCTTTGAGACTCTCACCTGTGTTTCTTCTCATTATTTACATGTTCTGTTTTATATTCATTATATTTGAGATACATTTTTATCACAAAGTTATTATTTACACACAATACTTGATATATTGTTCAATGTTTATTGTTTTATATTTTTAGCGCTACATTTTTCACCGATCTTTGGCATTGAAATGAATGGCATCAAGTGCTTATGTGCGGTAGCTCCAAGATGGCCGCCGGCTGCTGAAGCTCCGCTCCACCACAGCCTTGCTTTTGCCTCAGGAGCAGACAGAGCGCCCGATCCAGCGACACACCCCATCTGTTAGGGGATACATCAGGGAACATCCCGATGTCAGTGGGGAACGCCAGAAGGAGCCTGACAAGCCAGATGACGGCAGCGTTGGGCCCGGTCAGCTATGCCAAGATGGCGGCCGCCCCACGAGGCCCTCACATAACAGAGTCGGAGGAGGACTCTATTGCCGATCAGGATCTGTCACCAGCTCCATCTCCAGGTACTGTAACCCAGCTAAAGCCCCAGATCGCATCCCCCTCTTCCACGGAATCCCTGCTATCCAGGATGAACTCAGGGCTCCCTTCCACTCCCATGATGGATCCTCACACAGGATTGCTGCTTTCTGTCAGTGAAGCACAGGAAGCAGCACCCATTCCCACAGACCTTCCCTCCATGATGGAAGCCTTTGCACACATGTTATCCAAAAGTTTGGCACAGAACGCAGCGCAGATAAAGTCTTCTATCCATGCTGACCTGCAACAAATTGGAATGAGAATTGACGTTGAGAAAAAAGCTGATCAGGCAGGGGCCCGGATCAACCAAAACTCTGCAAGGCTACAAGAGGTTCAGAATCAGCTTGAAACTGGGCAAAAATAGACGACCTCGAAAATAGGTCCAGACGCTACAATTTCACAGTCCGGGGGGTCCCATAATCTGTTAAAGAAGTGCATACAGCTATCAAAACCCTCATAAAAAGACCTTATCCCTGGGATTGCAGAACACCGCCTTGAATTGGACAGGGCTCATAGAGCTCTACAACCTCCCCGCACTGATGGCCTACCACGGGACATAATAGTGAAACCCCACTTCTTCACCGTTAAGGAAGAGGTGATGAAGAAAGCCAGATATGCAGACAACTTAACACTGATGGGACATAAAATCCAGATCTTTGCAGATTTATCTCCCTACACGGTGCAGAAAAGAAGGGCCCTAAAACCACTACTTCAATTGTTGTTGGACAGGGAAATTGCTTATAGATGGTCCTTCCCACTGAGGCTGAACTTCTCTTTCAAAAATAGAAATTACACTTTCTCAACTTTTACTGAAGGGGAATGTCTTCTACAACAGCTGGGCTTGATCCTATTGAAGCCAATGTCCACGCAAGCAGGCAGGGGGACATCATCATCTAACACGAAAAGGCCTCCATCAGCTAGCCCGCTGCAACCCTCATGGCTGAAACAGAACACTAAACGTTCTAAGGAAAATCTTCCTCCATGAATCCCATCGTCCTGTCTACGGATCGGGGCCCCGATCGGTACTGTTCACACTTAGCTCTACGGAGCAGGGATTAGTTCCCTTTTTTTCACGGTAGTCTCTAACCAAGACGAGTTTGATACCTTTTCTCCTTATTTAGTATTTTTGCCCATATGTTTCTTTTTGTCACCGAGACTGGTTTTATCTTCAGGACTGTGTCTTTCCTCATGGACAGGGGGCTCAGTCCCAGAGTATTGTTATTACCCGGGACAGTGCTCCATGGGTAATGCTGTGCTGATTTAATTACTTATCATATGGTCAACCGGCCATTAGGGCCGGAAGCCACATAAGAATCTCAGGTTCTATGAAAAGTTTCCTGTTGCACTTTGCTTATTTTTGAAATTTGTATTAGTCTCACAAAAGTTCCTTTTTACATTTTTTACATTTTGTCTTTTTTTTTTAATTTGACTTTAAGGCGCTCTGTCTTATGTAAATCATAGACTAAAGGGTAGTCTTCAGTTAGCTATGTTTTAGATGTTGGGGCTGTGGTGGACTCAGTGCGCCTCCCTTAGGGACCAGGCTTTTTTTAGGAGCAACTGGTCTCTCCTTGGTGTTCCCTATATTGGGGTCACCAGCACACTTTTTTTCTTTGGTTGAGGTGGCTAGTCACTTCTATCTCTGGGGCTGGGTGGGGTCAGGGGACCCCAATGTGGTTGTTCTATTTCACGTTTGCTTTCAGCAAATGTTCATATGCAATGCAGATATGGCACACATGCTTCATGGTTTAACTTATCTCTCCCTCTTCATTCCTCTTCATCTCTTTCTCCCCCTCCCTCCTATCTCCTCTCTCGGACCTCGGGAGGTGTCCGGATCTTGAATCCCAGGCTCGATCGGAGTGCCATCACACAGAAATGAGTCTCTGAGTGATCTAGCCCAGCGACACAATGGTAAGAAGCTAAAATTGAGGTTGCATTACCCCCCTCTGGACCATGGATGACATAAAAAATTCTCACTCGCCCCTCAAAATTATCTCACATAATACACAGGGAATTAACTCTCCTATCAAGCGCAGAAAACTTTTTCAATCTTATCACTCAATGCACGCAGACATTAGACTGTTACAGGAGACATTTTCCAGCCACCTTTACGCCCAAATTTATACACCAACACTACCCCCAATTCTTCTTGGCTTCAGCTCAAAATAAAACCAAGGGAGTAGCAGTGTGTTTTGCCAAACACATTAATCTGTCACAGCCGGAGATTTTAACTGATCCGCTAGGCCGTTTCTTGGTGGTGTCAGGACAGGTAGATGGCAAACTTTTTAGCTTTGTCTCATACTATGCACCTAACAAGGGTCAAAAAACTTTTTTTCAGTCTATGTTAAATACAATACATCCGCACCTAAAGGGGTCGGTGATTATGGGTGGAGACTCAAATACCACCTTTGACTTTGCTTTGGAAAAGTCGACAAATGGGAAACCAAAACCAAAAAGGCCCTCCAAGCAAAGTACCAAAATTGCTAATATGCTTCACGAGGAAGGGCTTATTGATGTGTGGAGGGAAACCAACCCACACAATAAAGATTATACCCATTTCTCGGCCCCCCATAACTCATTTGCCAGGATAGACCACATCTTCAGAAGGCCACATACTATCCCACTTATCTTAGGCTCGAAAATTATAGGCTCTTCACTAACTGATCACTCGATGGTCACTTTGACTATGCGGAGACCGGGAGGACCTAGAGGACCTCCCCGTTGGCGCTTACAAGAATCCCTGTTAAACGATGAGATACAGTGTTCAATTCTAGATGCAGCCATTAAAGAATACTTCAGATTAAATCAAACAAGCGTTGTTTCCCCCTTAACGGTTTGGGCAGCCCATAAATCAGTTATCAGGGGACATATCATCCAGATAACCTCGAAACTCAAAGCGGAACATAATGCGGACATACGAAATCTAACAGCGGAATACCGAAAGTTAGCTCAGACACACAAGACCCACCCCACCCACGAGTTGCTGAGAGATCTGGATAGATCTAGAGCTCTCCTTAACCTTGCCCTGACGACAGCAGCTGAAAAATATTTGCGGTGGACAGGGGCAAAATTTTACTCCCAAACTGACAAGATGGGATCTAGACTGGCGGCAAAGCTCAGCCCTAAAATACGTTCCTTATCTTTTCCCAAAATTAAGACCTCCTCCGGGGACTTAACCCAGAAGCCAACTAAGATAATGGAAGAATTCTCCCTTTTCTACTCGAAGATATACAATTCTAACCCCCCCGCTCCCTAATCAGCAAACGGACCGTTTTTTTTACACAATATCCCCTTACCTTCTCTAACGAAGGACCATAGGGAGCTCCTAGAGAGTCCCTTCAATACATCAGAGATACTAGACACCATTAAAGCCCTGAAAAATGGCTCTGCCCCTGGCCCGGGTGGCTTCTCTATGGGCTATTACAAGAAATTTGGCTAAGCTTTTCAACTCCCTCAGAGATGGAGCCCTCCTGGGTTCAAACCTCAATTCCGCTTACATCTCAGTGATTCCAAAACCAGATAAAGACCCCGGGGAGCTGGGTAATTACAGACCTATCTCACTTATAAATAATGATATTAAAATAATGACAAAGATTATGGCCAATAGAGTAGCAAGCTTTATTGCAGACTATATACACGGGGATCAGGTGGGCTTCATCCCTGGGAGACAGGGTTCGGACCAGATTCGTAGAACAATAGATGTTGTTTCTATACTTAAATCGAGGTGGGACGGGAACTCCCCCCCCAAATAGGATTCCTCCTTTCTATAGACTTACACAAGGCTTTTGATTCAGTAGAATGGTCCTACCTCACTATGATTTTACAGAAGTGGGACTTCGGCCCGTATTTCCTGAATCTGATTAAAGCCCTTTACTCGTCCCCTTCAGCCCAGGTTCGTCTCATAGGTAGGTACTCTGAACCATTCAGGATAGGGAGGGGCACCAGACAGGGATGCCCTCTCTCCCCTCTTCTCTTCGCGATTGAAACAATGGCAGTGGCAATTAGAACTAACCCAGACGTTAGGGGAGTTAAGTGTGGAGGACAGGAACACAAGTGTGCACTCTATGCGGATGACCTCCTCTTATACGTAACCTCCCCCCTAACGTCTACCCCCATCATATATAAAATTCTATGTGATTTTAGTATAGTATCAGGCCTACAAGTAAACATGACCAAATCAATAGCGTTAAACATAACAGTCCCTCCAGACCTACAAACTCAAATTTCTAACAATTTTGAATTTACTTGGTCCAGGACCAAAATCCCCTATTTAGGTATTAAAATCACCCCAGACATAATCTCTTCAAAGCCAACTTCCCACCTATTTTTCAGAAATGTAAGAGCGACCTGGAGAGATGGTCTAGATGTGGTCTGTCCTGGCTGGGTAGGGTTAACGCTGTGAAAATGACCCTACTACCCAGGGTATTGTATTTATTCCGTTCCCTTCCAATCCCGATAAGGAAACAAGTCCTTAGCAAATTTCAAATCGGAGATTATCCGATTCGTGTGGGGACGTAAAGGATATAGGTGCCCTTCTAAGACTCTATACCGGCTGAAATCTCAGGGGGATTAGGTCTACCCGATCTTTGGGAATATTACAGGGCAGCACTGTTGTCCCAAATTTCTGTAGTTTTTTCAAAAAGACAGAAACCTGAATGGCTCGTGATGCAGAGATGCGCCATTCCGAGGAACACCATTGATTATCTCCTCTTGTGTAATCCGAAACTTAGACCTGCCATTATGTCTCCTACCCTCTCCCATTCAATGGCCCTGTGCTCTAAACTTTTCTCACCATAACCTGACTTCCCCAATGAAACCATTAGCTCACTTATTTCACAATGCCGACTTTTCACCCGGACTAGCCATCAAAGATTTCCAATGGTGGACTGATAAAGGCTTATACAGAATTGGTCACTTCCTCTCCTCTAATGGTCCGATCAAATTATCATATTGTAGGAAAAAACTAGATCTGCCGGATTCCGAGGTTTTTAGATTCTCACAAATCTCACACTTCTTTACCTCAATCTGGTCTCACCAAAAGGATCCTCCTTTAATAACCCCTTATGAAAACTGGTGCGTAAATACAGAGGTCCAGAGGGGGGGGGGATCTCCTTGATTTATTCCGCTCTAATGTCACTCACAGACAAACCAACCTACGCCCGAGCCTGGGAGGAAGAAATGGACATCTCTTGGCCCACACAGGCATGGTATACTTCTTTTAATAGAGCATATAAGGGAATCCTAAATGTTTCGCTTATTGAGGCCAGTGTAAAGGTAATGACGCGTTGGTACTATGTCCCGGCTAAATTAGCAGTTATCTTCCCAGGGGCATCCCCCCTATGTTACAGGGGTTGCGAACTGGAAGGCACAATGTTGCACACTTGGTGGTCCTGCCCACGCATTCGTACATTCTGACGGAAAGTTTTTACAACTCTCAGCAAAATAACGAAAGTCTCGATAGCCCCTGACCCACAGGTAGCTCTTCTAAATAGAAATATTGCGGCTCTTCCTAGACTCTCTCAGGCACTGGTCTACTTCGTCCTCTTAGGAGCCAAAGTATCCATAGTCAAAGCCTGGAAAAAACCTGGTGTATCCTATCTAGGGTTCAAGAGAAAAGTCTCTTGGATCATGGCTCAAGAACAAATTGTAGCAAAACTAAATGATAATGTGAATACATTTTCCAGTATTTGGGAACCTTGGGCAATCTACTGTAACATTCCCCTAATCCCGGGAATAGTACAGTATACTGAGGGTTCTGTTCCCCCTCCCCGATTCTATCTCTTCCCTGTTTTTTTCCCCTTTTTCACCTTTTCCCTTTCTTCATGGGGCACCCTTGCCCCCCTCCTCACTATGGTATGCTGGTAACTCAGGAAATATGTCAGAGGCCTTGAGGGCAGTTCCCATTTGATCGTGGGGGGGCGCCTTAAACCCCCTACGAGCAGGATCTTCACACGCATTTTGGCATGTGGGGGGGGAGTGGGCTCTCCTCAGCCCCGCTGGTTGGTGGGTCCAGGCCCCTGGGGAGGTTTTCTTGGGAGCACCACGCATTTCCACAGTAAGCTCCCATAGGGGTGGGATGCGTGAGGTTCCGGAGGGTGCTCAATCGGACCTGGCCTCGACAATATATTCTTTTTATATGCAAGTATGTTATATCGCAGTTTCTTATCTCTACCCTACTTTACGGGTACTCAGATGTTATTTCAGAAAAGCATATGATACAAGTTTAACCTATACATAGCCTTCTTATTGTGCTCATGTGACTTATGTTTTACTTTATAATGTTCTTTTTGCTTTTTTTACTTTTTTCTTTTGGGTTGTTTCTGGTATTTTTTCTCTCTTATCTATAAAGTTGTAACTTTGATAGGTCATCCTGTTATTGTCTTTTGATACTCTGTATTTATGTAGAAAAGATCAATAAAACTTTTCAAACATACAATGAATGGCATCTGAAATTCGTATTGTACGATTTGTCATTTTACCAAAACGTTTTGAAATCGCGGGCAGAATCTCAGCGATTTTGCCCATGATTTCAAAACGCTCTGGTAAAATGACAAATTGCACAACGCGAATTTCAGATTAAAAATGCACAGGTGTGAATGCAGCCTGAAACTGACAGCTCATACAGAGGTACGGGTACAGAGCTGTAGGCAGTGTGTGCAGGAGCCAAAATTACACATGAGATCACAAGTGAAAAAAAGAAAAGAATGCACATTTTTTCAGCGGAATATATGTGCATTTATTATTTTTTTTTTTAAAGTAAACTCAGCCGCCATTGGGCAGCTGTCCCCAATGGAAGAACACAGTGATTACTGCTAGCGGCTAAAATACCCGCTAGCAATAATTGCATGTAAAATCCGACAGGCTGGTTGTACCCAAGTTGATCGATCAACTTACGTACATTCAGCCTTCTCATACATGGTTTGAATCTTGGTTGGTTCCTGTTGAACTGGCTGGGATTCAGTCTATGGCTGGCTTTAAAGCGTGCCTGCATACACAGTAGTATACAGTAATGCAAAGGTTAATTTTGAAATACATTTTTGGCTTCAGGGAACTCCTGCAAAAAATGATATTTACAGCTCACAGCACATTAGTGTGATGATCAGTGGGAAGAATTTGCCTAATATTTATGTTCATTGGGTAGAATCTCTCCTCAGATAACTAAAAAGATTAATGGTGTCTGTGGTTACTCATCTGAGAAGCAGAAATTGCTTATTGCTCAGGGAACCCCTAGCAACCTATGGAGGAACCCTAGGGTTCCACAGAACCCTGGCTGAGAAACGCTGCTCTAAAGTAATAAACTATAAAAATTGTTTTAATGTGTTGCCTACTTATAATTTTGAATTGTTTCACAAGTGCAATTGATCCCCAAACTCCAAATCCCTATTTTGAGTGAGGATATTACTTTCAGTTACAGGGTGGCCATGTTCTTTCTTCATGGTCCAAACTATGTCGTAATGTAGCCAGCTTCTCTTGCACACTAAAAAGATGGACTAAGGCAGTGATGGCGAACCTTGGCTCCCCAGATGTTTTGGAACTACATTTCCCATGAAGCTCATGCACTCTGCAGTGTAGCTAAGCATCATGAGAAATGTCGTTCCAAGACATCTGGGCCAAGGTTCGCCATCACTGGACTAGGGACTTGTAGAGTGGATAGAGCACTGCACATGACCACAACATGCATTGCTCATTTCAAATAAACAGAAGCGAGAAGAGAAAAGGAGAGGAATTGAAGATCACACTGGACATTACAAAAAGGCAAAAAGAATCATCTCCCATGTAAGGGGTTGTACAGGGAAAAAAAAAAAGTGCAATAGAAAGGATAAAAAGAAAAACACGTCTCACATCTCAATTTACCAATACATCATGAGATACTGAGGCCGGTGGAAGATCTGGATCAGGAGTGACATGATGATGTGAAAGTTATGATCAAAAGGCACATTTACTTTATATATCAGGTGAGTGCAAATTTTGAGGGGAGAGGTATCATGGGGTGGGGTGAAGGATTACTTTATGCACCCGACTAATACCCAAAGACACACTCAGAGGAGAAAGCTTATAAGGACACACATTTCATAGGGTGCAATCATGAACTATTCAGAAGGTGTGCTATACACCGAATTAAAAAGAGGGGGGGAGGTTGGGACTTTAAATGAGGTGCGCATGATGCAGCCCAATCACACTCACAGAGGTGCAAACATGTGTATGTTTATTGAGGACCAATGATGAACATGGCATAAAAACGCATTGCATGCATTAGACATAAAATCGCATATAGACAATAAATCTATGTATATACAACCATGGGACATGGGTAGGTACAATTATGCATCTTAATCCCCCAAACAAGATAAAAGTCATGTGAAGTAAATAACATCTGAAAATTGGTCAATGTGTGTTTGATGCATCAAAGGTAGGCCCGATGCTGCATTTCATGGACTTAAATCCACTCTTCAAGAGCCAGATGCATCTACATTCTATAAAAGATGTATAAAAAGCTCAGGCCTACCTTTGATGCATCAAACACACATTGACCAATTTTCAGATGTTTTTTACTTCACATGACTTTAATCTTGTTTGGGGGATTATGATGCATAATTGTACCTACCCATGTCCCATGGTTGTATATACATAGATTTATTGTCTATATGCGATTTTATGTCTAATGCATGCAATGCGTTTTTATGCCATGTTGATCATTGGTCCTTAATAAACATACATATGTTTGCACCTCTGTGAGTGTGATTGGGCTGTATCATGCACACCTCATTTAAAGTCCGAACCTCCCCCCCTCTTTTTCATGATATTAAGGATGGGGGCGCAAACTTTCCCTTGCGTTCCAATTAAAGTCCCAAGTTCGCTTTTCCCCCCCATTGCTTGCTATACACCGAATGAGTGCTGCTTTTGCTTTATCGATTATAATTGTGTGTTTTCGTTAGAAGCAGATGTGTTATAAAAAAAAAACCACACACATACACAATCAGAAATGATTTTATGAAAAAAGGATTACAGGGCCACCAGAGAATGTGTATGGATTATTTTTTGGAAAATATGGATATAATTTAGTATCACTTTAGGTTTCTGCTACAGGGCGGCAGCTGTATGCCGAGTGTGTCCTTGAACCGGAGGGAATGTGCCTGCCGGCTTGGCGGTGCTGCAATTCGATCCAGCACCAGATACCACGCCCAGGCCAACGATTTTTGACTTGGACCTGCTGATCAGTTCTAGCAAATCACAAATCACAGAGAGATCATACAGTGAGTGTAAGCACTACACTGACACTAACACACATAGGCACATTTAATCAACTGATCACCCCCCTCCTGTTAAACCCTTTCACTGCCCTGTCAGTGTCATTAATAGTGTACAGCGTTTTTTTTTTTTACTGATCACTATTAGTGTCAAGTTGACGTCAGATAGCATTAGCATCAATCCCAGATAGCGACAGTTTTCCTGCCACATATTCTCTTTTTAACCCGATTGCCCCCAGTTAACCCGGTCACTGCCCCGTCACAGTGTCATAGTACAGGGTACAGATTCAGATCACTGTATTAGTGTCACATGCGATCCCATATAGCGTTGGCATCAGTTTGCCCACCACATCAAAAAATAAATTTTTTTAATCGCCAGTAACATTATCACAGACACTCTATAAACCTTCCATTACTAGTATAGTGTCTAAACAGATCACTCTCTGATCAGAACTATACTAGTATCCCCAATAGTATAGTGTCCCCAAAAACGCAGTATCAGCAGGATCGGCCCTGACACATGCTAGCACATTCTTCTACTTCTGCCGAGTAAAAGGATACCAGATGTGAGACATTTTTGGAAGTCTAGCCACATACAGAACCCCAAAATCCAATAAGCACCTTCAGGCTTTTAAAGGGAGTTATTTCCTCATTTCACTTCCTGACTACCTAACACAGTTTTGTAGGCCCTGAAATACCAGGATAGTAAAAAAACATTCCTCAAATGACTAATTTCCGGAAAGTAGACACCCCAAGGTATTTGCCAAGAGGCACAGCGAGTATTTTGCAGATCTCGTTTGTTGCAACAATTTTTTGGAAAATGAAGAAAGAAAACTAAAACACAGGACAACCATGCAGAATGAGTACTAGGGGTTCCAAGACATATGATACCGAGGTGGCATGACATCAAAATCAATCAAATTTAAAAAGAGAAGCTTGGGAATGCAAAAAAATAAACAATCATACTTACTAACAAGCTCTACAGTGAGAACTGAGCAATCGAAGAACACCGCTCAGTTCTCGGTATTCGGTCTCCAGAGAGCCAGTCAGTCTTCCAGTGGCTCGCTGAAAGGTTGAGCTAGCTGCTGATCCAGACATCCGGGTTGATGGACCAGGACCAGCTAAGGAATGTCTGCTAACAGCGGGCTAAGAACAATTCACAGCAAAATTGTAATAAAGTAAGCGCCAGCAGGTATATTAACCTCAAATGTAATAAAAACATCCTTTAGTAAACACCATCCTAAAAAGTCCATGGATAAATGTTAAAAAGACCATAGGTATATGCACTTCGGCAGCTTTCTAAATAAGAAGCAAACTCTCTATTAGAGATCTACTTTCACCGGAAAAGGAGCTGTGACGTGTTTCAGAGCATGCGCAGTAGAGTCATTGGCTCTAGGGTAGATCAAGTGAGAGGGAGTCCCCAAGAGGAGATTCTGAGACTCGGTTGTGATCGTGTAAGGAGATATACAGAGAGGTGTTAAAGTATTCCATCCGCTTAAAATTTTGGGTCCTTGTATGCAACTTGACCAAGGAGGAAGGCTCAGCTAAGCACCTCACAGTTGTTAGCAATTGAGTTGCAGGTTTTTTTTTTGTTTGTTTTTTTTAAAGCGGATTTATAAAATGTTTGAGGGGGAAACCTAAGAGAAAAGTTTTAGGATTAAAGGGGATCCAGGATTCAAAGAGGGAATGGATGAGGGTTGATCCGCCAATAGGGTATGCGTATGGGGCAGGACCAGTAGATGTGGTGTATTGTTCCCAGCTGCTTCTTCCAGTGCCAGCAGCACTTATTGACTGAGAGACATATGGAGTGGAGAAGTTCCAGGATTTGGTACAAGAGGATTTTGTACTAGTTTCCCTATATAAAAGGTGCAAATTGGGCTTTTAGAGATCTGTGACCGTATAATTTTACAGGTCTTCAGAGGTGACTCTTGCCCCAGAATCTGTTCCCACTTTTTCATATAGGAGTGCCGAACTGGAGCTTGAGCAGGGATGGAGAAATGTAAAGATCTGGGAAATCACACCCTTAAAGGATGGACGCGTCAAGCAGGTTCTTTCGAATGTCATCAATATGAAAAATTGAAGGGAGTTTGCGAAAGAATGTGTGCATATTTACAGATAACTGCCTGATGGTATTGGAAAGAACACAGTATTTTGGTTCTAGCATCCACCAGTTGACCAAAGTAAAACAAAACCTTATCTTTTCAAAAGCGGGACATGTGAGGTTAAAACGAAAGAAGAAATTTTGTTACAATGGTGAAGTCATATGTACTTTATGCAGTCTCTAGAACACAATTGAAAGGTATAAAACTTCACCTACTGGCTAAAGAAATCTAAACCATTACTACGCAATATATTGCATCGACCTGATTAAAAGACTTAATCAGAATTTATTCCTGACCCAAAGAAATACTACTACACATTTTAATTTTGACTTGGAAGGTCAAGCTTCATGTACAACATCCTGTCCCTTCCTGGTAATAAAATGTAACCCATTGGGAACCATTGTGTGTAGATACAGCATATAACTGTAGAAGTTACTATTGCCTTCACTATTGGGTAACAATTTTTGCCTTAACCCTTATCAGCAACACACTTCCAGTAAACACATTGCAAAAGCCACCATCTTAAAAATGGCTAAGCGATTTCACATCAACACATTTCCTGAAACTCTCATGAACTTCCTTTTGATGTGACTCAAGCCGTTACATCTGCACTTCACTAAAACAGTCTTCTCAATTTCACTTCGTTTGACAAACTCACAGCAGACAACCTCTGTATAAACTGGTAAGTACGCTTTTACTTGAAACTGTTTAGTGTCTCCATAGCATTATTTATTTATTTTGGGGACCCTACTGGGGTAGACAGTAGTAAAGACCTTACACCTACATTATATTCAAAACTAAAAACAGTATTTGGTAGTGTCATCATAAAGCAGAGGAAACACGCATAAGAACAGAATCAAATCTCATTGCTTGTAGATGAAAAAATACTTTAGTTAGTACTGTCTGAGTATTACTGACTACAAAGGGAATTGTCCAACAGCGAGTGCAGGAAAATACTTTCTAGAAAACAAATGTGGGCTGTTTATGACCCTTTCATCCACTGAACTGCAAGTTCATTTTTGGTAGAGATCTTGCACAAAGGTTACAAATAAGGCTGTTACCAAATTTACTTCACTTTTCCAGTAAAAGCCATTTTAAGTTTACACAAGTTAGTTACCAAAAAAGTAAAAAGAAATTTCTGATGACAACGTCAAACTAGTTTAGGCTTTAAAATCTATAGACAGTTATACAGTGCATATGAAGTGCATTTCCGTAAACTGTGTTGTCACAAAATTACTATATAATCCATACTTCTATCATTAGTTTGTACATCGTAACAAATCATAATACAGAGTGCTTAAAGTGGACCATGAAGTAACAATCATAGACCCCTCTCACCCCATCAATCTGCATTCACTGGTGTCTATAAGGCTTCCTAAGGGTCTGGGGTAAAAATCTTTTTTTCTTCCCATTTTAATTTTTTTAGGTTCAAATTAGCCATTTTACATTTAGAAGTGGGGGGGGGGGGGGGGTGTCTACTATATAGGGTTAAACTAGTTTTATGGCAAGATATACCTTAAAGGGAACCCATCACAAAGTCATCAAGTGGGACAACGAACAAAGCAACAGTTCTCCAAATTCAAGTATTTTTTTTCTTGTATTTTTCGCAGTATTTGAGGAGAATAAGGGTCTCTTTTAGTCACTGGTATGAAATAACAATAAAACAGAATTGCTGACAACTACAATTAATCCAGTGATGACAGTCCTACAGTGTAACTTCACAGCAATAGTAGAGTCTTGTTCTGTATTAGCCATCAATAAATGCAGAATGTTTGAGTTATATGCGGATATAGTTTAATATTTATAACAGTTATTTATATAGCGCCACCAATTTTTAGAGTGAGACACCAGCGCTGCTGCAGACGGGCACAGGGCTGGATTGAGACAGGAGTCAGATAAGTATAGGGGGGGTGAGGGGGCCATACTCCCCTGGAATGTTTTTTACCTTAATGCAAAGAATGCATTAGGGTAAAAAAAAATGCGCTGCCTTTACAACCATTTAACATACAAGTTTCTTTTTTTTCCCTAGTTATGACAGCATCCCTGAAAAGGTTTTCCATAAATTAATAATTTCAGCCTTGTTTAATAATGCCTCAAGTGAACCACATAGAAAACCTATCATATACTTCCTTTAACTAAGGATTTTATGTTAAAATTAAAGGAAAACTTTTAGAAACAAGGTGGTAGTCTAGATAGACAATTCAATTATGTAATAAAACAAATCATCAAATGCATCTGTACAAAGCAACACTGGTTAGCGGTGTACTCCAGGTGGCTGCAAGTTTCCCCTGATCCCCTGTAGAGCACTGTAGTACCCCATAGGCAGCTGTGCTTAAAATTGCAAATACCAACCAGCTTCTTGGTCACTGGTTCTGGCACATGCCTTTTCCCCCGCCTGAAATTCATTATCACCTTAGTCATAAGCCAATAGTATGGTGCATAATGTGAATGAAACAGGGAGATTTTGAGCTGATGCCCAGGAAGCTGAAGAGAAGCAGAAGAGGTTTTGGGGGTCCCGGTGCTCTACAGGGGAGCAAAGATGGCAAACCCATCTATCCAATGACATGCCGAATAAACCAAACACAAGCAAACTGGTTTCCACACAACCATTGGGCTTATTATAGTAAAAGAAGAAACCTCAACCAAATACTGCTTCAACAAACCAATCCTAGACTCCGTTTATGAAATTATCTGAATTTCCAAAATATTATATTATAACATTACAATCTTACTTTTGAGTTGGGCCTCATTTACACTGGCCGAGTCTGCGGAACCGCCTGCTCACCAGTGGATCTTGCTGCTGATCCCTGCTGAGTAAGTGGGTGACAGGTCTGCATCGATTCTGCTGGTGAAAAGTGGACACAGCCCACTGTCCTCTATGGGCTGTGCTAGACGGATGGGGGAAAGGATGCCCATCTGTTTTTAGGGGACGGGATCGGATATTGGCAGGTGTCAGCAGACACATGTCGCTCCATAGAGAGCAATGAATGGTCCATACCCATAAACTAACCACTACATCTTGCAGGTATTAAGAAATATGCAAACCCAACATTTCATATTCCTGATATGTGCCAGCTGTATAATGTATGAATAAGTGTCCTGTTCTCTTTGTATTGCTTCCTTTGTGCAAAATTCCTGGTGTTCCTGACAGTACCTCTGCTTTCCAATTAAAAACTGACCACACTAAGCAAGACAGCACAGTGTGGTCTTCTCTAACTGTGCTAGAACTCAGCCTGCTCTCCTCCAATGATCAGACTTGTGCTGACTTGTAGTCCGTGTACTACTTTGGTCTGACTTTGATGCGAGTTGATGTCCATTCCCTGAAATCGCAGCAAAATTGTGTCAATGTTGCGGCCGCGAAGTCGCAGTAGTATGAAAGGGGCCTTAGGCTTTCTTCTATTTTCATCTGGTGATCCAGCCAGTCTGTTATTCAAAAGAATATGCTCGTGCAGATGTATAAGTTACAGGGATGAGACAAACCATTTACCATTGGTAAGGGTGCTTACAATGATCCATTTTATTTAGGTAAAACCTTTATCCCAAAAGGAAAAAAAAAAACTGCTGTAACTGATTATAAAGTTTGAGCTGGAGTCCTGCTCAAATTTGTTAGTGTAAGCCCTGGTTCACTTTGGTGCGATTTGGTATGCGATTTGACATGCCAAATCGGCAGCAATGGAACTGTCCTAATCTGTGCGGCGCCGCACCGATTTACAATAGTAGTTTCTATACTGGGTGCGATTTCCATTGACATCTGTGCAAAAACCCACACAGATGTCTGAAATCGTCCCCCGAAATTGGGACTGACATGCAGGAATGAAATTGGGCGAGTTCAGCTGAACTCACACGATTTCATTCCCGCACTCAGTGTGAACCTAGGCTAAATCTGCTAATACATCTAAAACTCCCCTCCCCCAAGACTGACAATGCTGCTGTTCAAAAAGTGCTCATATACTGCTTCAACCAGAGTGTAAGCAGTCTATACAGGAAGTGTGGTTACTGGCCAGATCACCAAGGGGAAAAAAAATAAAATAATAATAATAATAATGCAGCCACCACATCTTATTGGTAAGATGCAATATTTAGATTTTTTAGTTTGGGGTTTAATAGCACTTTTGCACTTTAGGTTCAGTGCATGTTATCAGGATGGAAATCTAAGCAAACGAAAAGATAGCAGCAGTCAGGGCTGACTAGTTCAATAGTTGCCAATAAAAACTAGTGATTAGGTCTCTACAGCTATAATTTATAAATGGAAATTCAGAATACTGCCCAATAACGACTGTCTCTTTTTAGTAAAGTAGGAAAAATAAACCCTGCATACAAAATACAACATGCAGAGGATCACTGTGCAATGTACATTTTGTCATGAAATTAAACAGTTATGCACCCAATTACACACCAACACAGGAAGGCGAATATACAAAAAAGCAAAATACTCTTGCGCACTGGTGTATTAGCTAAAGTATCCCAAGGGTTCAGGAAGGACTATGGATTTCGGCCTTGCTGCTCTTAAGGATGGGATGTCCTAATGTCAAATGGAAAGAAAGAAAAAAAGAGCGCACCAGCCTAGTGCATTATCCTTGACAGATTTATTAATTAAAAACAAGATGAAATCTACTCACAAAGGTTGAAGAAAAAAATCGCCCAAAGAACTGCCCACTAATTAAGGGAGGAGCCTCAGAACCAACCTGACCAATCTTGGTTGGATGGACACATGTATAAAAACCAGCAGGAGACTTACACTACTAAGGCTCTGATGAAGAAGGGTAACCTTCGAAAAGCGTTAGCCAGCAGTAGTCTGTACGCCTCCTTCCTGGGACCTGGAAAACTGCTACCACTGGATTAATCGCCGCTGTGGCATATACAAATGCGATTTTTTTCTTCAACCTTTGTGAGTAGATTTCATCTTGTTTTTAATTAATAAATCTGTCAAGGATAATGCACTAGGCTGGTGCGCTCTTTTTTTCTTTCTTTCCAGGAAGGCGAATATCCTATTTAACAAAAAAAATAAATAAAAAATGCAAACACACAACGGTAAGCAAGCAATCTTGTAATGAAAATGTGGATGCACAGTAGATACCTCACAGTCATAAAGAGATAGTAAAAATAGAGGCTAACAGGAGGAAGTGGAATTCTGGTGTCTAAAGTATACACGTATGATTTTTTTTTTTTTTTTTTAACACAAATTTGTACAAAAAAACTCAGTACATTCAATGTCCTGACGAATATTGTTCAAGGTACTTCGCTTGTTTAACTATCAATTTTGGAGTCAATAGTCTTTACCACACAAAAACCACATACACTGTTAGAAATTCATTCATTTGAAAACAAATTTCCATCCTGTCCTTAGTTTTTTGACCACAGTGTCAAGAAAAGTCAAATGTCAATTTCACCCCACTAACATTTAGAAAATGAAGTTTTAAATACAAAACCTTTTGTTAGAAACACAACTAGTGTGTACCTAACTTACTACAAATACAAAGTTACCCCAAAGTGGGTAAAACATACAGTGCTGTAAATAGAGATTAAAGAAGAATTCCAGGTATGGATATTCATACATAAAATCACCCTGGAAGCTGGAAATCACTGATGTAGATAATACTACTGCAAAACATTCTCTAAATGCCATTGGTGCCAAGCGACCGACCTCCTGCGTTCAGAATACAGTAGGGTGGCCACTCAGCACAGGACCCCGAACAAGTGGAGATCACTGGAGTAGCAGTGTATTTTACTGAATTCTAGGGGGACCAGCCAGGTATGGTATATGCATAGTTACATTGGTCCAAGCTGGAAAATGTAACTATGTTAAAATATACATACCAGTAATTCTTCTTTAAAAATCCGCCAGCGCTGTATATCCATCTCTCCACTTAAAGGATACAGATCTTAAAGTGACACTAAAATAGAATTTTTACGTCATACTTACCTGTAAAATCCTTTTCATTGAGTACATCATGGGACACAGTCAGGCTAATATTAATTACCTGCTGGGTTACACTTCATCATTAGGTGAATGGACACTGGTAGACCAAAGGTCTTCAGACAGGAAGTGATCCCCTATATAAACCCCCCCCCCCCCCCCCAATACAGGAAGTACTTTAGTTTTGTAGAAAGCACTAAATCCTCAAAAAAGAGGGGAGGGATATCTGTGCCCCATAATGTACTCAGAAAAAAGGATTTTACAGGCAAGTATGACATCTCTTTCACACAACATGGGACACAGAGTCAGGCTAATATTCATTACCTGCTGGGATGTCCCTAAACAATAGCCTTGAGGGGAGGAAGACACCCTGCCAAACAATAGTAATCAGAACTTATACGGCAGCCCGCAGTACACTGCGGCCGAAAGCAGAATCCTCGGCTACTCGAACATCCACTTTATAAAATTTGATGAACATGTGCACTGAAGACCAGGTAGCAGCCTTACAAATCTGAGCCACAGATACCTGATGGCAAAAAGCCCAGGTGGTTCCTACACTCCTGGTAGAATGAGCTCTCACCCTAAAGGGGGAGCTTTATGTTTCAGACCGTACGCCTGAATGACCAACTGACGGACCGAATTGGCAATGGAAGCTGCCTGTCCCTTCTTGGGTCCTTTTGGTAAAAAAAAAAAAAAGAAGTCTGTTCCTCGGATTTCCGCAGATCTAGACAAATAAATCTTGACTGCCCGGACAACGTCCAATGAATGCAGTAGTCTCTCTGCCGCCGAATGAGGCTGAGAGAAAAAAGAAGGCAAAATAACATCCTGATTTAAATGAAAGGCTGACACCACTTTTGGCAAAAAGGATGGAACAGGTCGTAGCATGACTGTCATGGTGAAGGATCAAGTACGGTTCCCTGCATGAAAGGGCCGCCAACTCCGACACCCTTCTAGCAAAGGTGATAGCCATCAGGAAGGTTTGCTTGCGTGACAGCAAGTCTAATGGAATTTCCTTAATAGGTTCAAATGGTTGTTTCTCTAACACAGACATCACCAAGTTCAAGTCCCAAGGACACATAGGTGACCAGATTGGGGGGGGCAAGCGAATTGCCCCTTGCATAAAGATTCGGATCACTGAAAGGGAGGCTAAAGGCCTTTGGAAGAATACAGATAGGGCCGAAACTTGACCTCTGATTGCACTCCAAGCCATTTGATTTCCACAGCTGACTGTACAAAAGAGAATTCTCCCAATCACATATTTCCGAGGATACCATTTTCTGGCTTCACACCAAGCAATACAAGTGTTCCAGACCTTATGATAAATCTTCCTAGTGACAGCTTTTCTAGCATTCACTAGAGTAGACACCACTGGCCCTGAGATGCCTGGGTGTTAAAGGACCGTGGCATCAATAGCCATGCCGTCAAATTTAGAGGCTGTAAAATTGGGGTGGAATATAGGACCTTGAGACAGTAGATCGGGGCGACGTGGAAGCGTTCATAGCCCGTCTATTGTCAGTCTCACAATTTCCGGGAACCAGGGCCTTCTGGGCTAGGCTGGTGCCACCAAGAATGACTGGAACGGCCTCTCTCCGAATCCTGCGCAACAAATGTGGAACAGAGGGAAAGCATACACCAGGGAGTACTGGCTCCATGGAACTATCAGAGCATCTGCTCCAATTGCCAGAGGATCTCTTGTTCGAGACACAAACTGCTGTAGCTTGTTAAACCTGGATGCCAGTAGGTGGACCTCTGGCCATCCCCAACGTTGGCAAATTTCCTGGAACACCTCTGGGTGTAGGAACCATTCCCCCGGGCAGATCTGGTGGCGGCTGAGAAAATCTGCCTTCCAGTTCTCTACTCCCGGGATATAGACTGCCGATATAAATCGGCACATGTCCCTCTGCCCAGTCTAGTATGTAGTTCACCTCCTTCAGAGCTGAACAACTCCTGGTACCACCTTTTTTTTTATTATTATACAAGATTTATACCTTTGCGGTTTATATACCGTAGGCCACTGCCGTGGCATTGTCGGACTGAACCCTGATGGGGCAGTTCTGAAGCTCCACCGTCCAGGACCGTAGGGCCAGACGTACTGCCCATAATTCTAGGACGTTGATGGGCAGGGTCTGCTCTGTCCCTGACCATTTCCCGAGCTGTAAGCCCGTCTAGAGTTGCCCCCCCAACCAGAGAGACTGGCATCTGTAGTTGGTACTCGCCAAGTTACCGGGAGAAAGGATTTTCCCTTTCGCAGGTTCTGATCCTGCAACCACCAGCTTAGGCTTAAGCATGCCTGAGGAGATGAGCACATTGGATAATCCAGGGATTTTCTTCCTCTGTTTCAATCCAACCAGATGTCTTGTTGTAAGGGCCTGGAATGGAACTGGGCATAGGGCACTGTCTCAGAGGATACCATCCTCCCTAGAAGACACATCCAGAGCAGAATGGAGGGTTGTCTAGTACCGCTTATCTGATGCACCTGATCCTTCAGGGCACAGATCCTTACGGGTGGCAAGAATACTCTTGCTTGGACCGTGTTTAGGATCAGAGCTAAATACTTTAGACTTTGAGCCGGTCTCAAGGCTGACTTTTTGGTATTTATGATACAGCCTAAACGTTTGAAATACCGCACTGTGTATATTATGCTCTGTTCTAGAGCCAGTACCGAGTGATCTTTGAGCAGGAGGTCATCCAGATACCCGAGCACCAGGATCCCTTGGGCCCTTAAAAGACCCAGTACTGGTGCTTGGAACTTTGCTACAGCTCCAGGGGTGTTCACAAACCCGAAGGGTAGAGCCACAAACTTAAAATGACGTTCCTCTACTGCAAAACGTAGGAACCTCTGATGAGGCTGAAAGATAGGTATGTGCATCTTTTATATCGATGGAGGCTAGAAAGTCTCCCCTCTGGAGTGAGGTTACTACTGAGCGGACAGACTCCATCCGAAAGGACTGTATTAAAAGATACTTGTTCAGGGACCTTAGGTCCAAAATGGGCCTTGTGTCCCCGTTTGGTTTCTGAACCGTAAACAGGTTTGCATAAAACCCTGTGCCTCTTTCGAATACAGGAACCGCTACAATCACTCCTTAATGCACTAGATAATGTAGTGCCTGAAGCAATACGTTTCTTTTTGGAGGATCCTAGGGATGTTAGAAACCTCTGAGGGGAACCCCCGCAACTCCAGCTTGTAACCGCGAGATATAATTGAGGTGACCCACTCATCCTGAATTATTGTTTTCCAAATGTCCGCAAAGTGCAGCAGCCTTCCCCCCACCTAATGGAGTGGGGTTGTCCCCTTAAAAGGAGGGCTTGGTGCTGGGTTAAGAAGAATTTTGGACCCAGGGCTTTTTCTGGCCTTGCGGCTTGCCCCAGGCCCTAGCGCCCTGTTGGCGGCGGAAACGCCCTGACACCGAGACATTTGAGGAAGCAGTCTCTGGGTTTTTAAACTAGGGACGTCTGGTACTTTTCTTCACAAATCTTTTGGATAGATTTGTCCAAGTGATCATCGAATAAACGTTCCCCCTGAAACGGGAAACCTGCCAATAACTTTTTACAAGGAAGCTCGGCTGACCAGTTCTTAAGCCATAAAAGTCTGCGCATACGTACAGACAAGAGAGCCAGACAAGAAACCTGCTGTATTGAATCCTTTAAAGCATGAACAGCAAAACACAGCGCTCGAGGAATATCTGTCTTACATTCAGGCAGATCATCCTCCTGACTGGCAAATACCAATTGCTGCAACAGCTGGCTGAACAGCTGAACTGGCCAAAGAAAAGGAAGCCTTTAATAATAACTCCAATTTCTCGTCAACAGGGTCTTACAAGCCCTGTGCGTCATCTACCGGACAAGTTAGGTTCTTGTTTAAGGAAGAGACTGCTGCAGCTATGGCTGGCATGCTCCATTTTTTAACAAACTTTTAATCCATGGGATATAAAAGGAAAACCTCTTAGGAGGAACAAAAAGTCCTGTCAGGATGTTCCCAATCAGCGTACACCACCTGTTCCAACAGGGGGTGTAGAGGGAAAGTCTGTGCGACCTGAAGAGGCCTCAGGGATCCCAAAGAGGACCAGGGGGCTCAGTCACCTCTGCAAGAGGCAACTTAAAGGCAGAACGAACCATTTCCATCAGAGTCAGGATCAAAAGCCTCTGCGACTGAGAGGCAGACATCGACTGGATATCTTCTTGTCCAGATTGCTCGGAAGCAGACTCATCTGCCGGTCATTCCACCGCATCCGGAGCTTTAAGCTCTTCCCCATCCTCAACCCATTCCTGCTCCAGTCTAGGAGACTGTGGAGGGGGATCTGTTACGCTTCCTGCCACCCTGCGGGATGGAGGCAATCATGCCAGCAATCCTGTGCTCTAACCCGGCTAGCGCTGAGGACAGTTCATCCTTAGTGATAAAGGGGGAAGCAGCATCGTTAACTGTAGGCACAATACCAGATAGGCGCAGCGGCTCAGATTGCCCGGAAACCTCTGGTCTTTCAGGGGATACAACACTAGGGATACGACTAGGTTCATCAGGAAATACTGACGACATAGGTGTGCCCTTCCCTGTGTTAGTCCCACTCCTCTTTTTGGAAGACATTTAATAGCCACAAACCGAGTACTTGGGTGTAGTATTAAAACACCTCAGAAGGGAGACCATCTAATAGGGCTCACCAAGCCCCTATGCAACAATCCTGCTAAGCACCTTTAGCCTGCCAAGCAACACCTGGTGAATAACGTGCCCCGGTAAAGAAAAATTAACCACTGCAAGTGTCTGTTTAGAGCCTGCTCTGTGCCCCACAGCTGTCTTCTGGAAGCACATGCTTGGCCTACACAGCTTAAATAAGCTGGGTGTGTGCCGGAACATTCTGTGCGTGCGTACGCATGTGCGTGGTCCCGGGGGAATGGGTGTGACTGTATTTGGGTATGACGCGAATCTTCGTGCGCCCAGATAAAGGCTACGGCACATGTGCGGCGAAGCGGTGTGCGCCATGGCCGCCAAACTGCTGAGCACAGCGGCGCTCTTGCGCCATAGCGAACCAAGGCGAAATGGCGCACCGTCATGCGCCATCATACAGGTAAAAAACAGCCAGACACAAGCAAAAAAGGTACACTTTGCAAACACCCACAGCTAGCCCAAAACTCCCCTGTATGGTCGCCGTACACAGGTGTCCAGCTTCTAGCTAGCTTGAATGATTGCTACAATCACTGGGGCACCCCACAATAAAAAAATAAAGGGGTTTCACTTAGCCGTCCAGGAGCAGGGCCACATAGAAACTAAGGGCCCAATCATCACCCTTCACGGCAGGTTCCTGTCACTTGGACCTTCAAGGACTGGGTACTTTTTTCATGTTTAGGGTCCACTCCCTTGGACCTGTACAGCACCTGCAGGAAATGCCTTAGCGCTGTAGTGTCCAGGATTTTCCCTCCCCAGGGTGCAGCGCCCAGGGGCCGAATTACAGGCAAAACCTCACAGGATCTTGAGTCTTCTTTTCGAGGCTCGGGTACCATTTATCTAAGCATAAAAGATGGTGTCAAATGGATCCGATCGGTCAATCCCTTGATTCATTTTGGAACCATTTGTGGGACTAGAGACCTGGAGCTCAGAGAGGTCAAACAAACTGTGCCATCCACCTTGCAGACACTGGTAAAAAAAAACTAAAGTACTTCCTGTATGGGAGGGGTTATATAGGGGATCACTTCCTGTCTGAAGACCTTTGGTCTACCAGTGTCCATTCACCTAATGATGAAGTATAATCCAAGCAGGTGATGAATATTAGCCCGACTGTCTCCCATGATGTATGAAAAAGAAAGTCTTTTTTTCTTTAAAAATAACAAACATGTTATACTTACCTGCTCTGTGCAGTGGTTTTGCACAGAGCAGCTCAGATCCTCCTCTTCTCGGGTCCCACTTCGGTACTCCTGGCCCCTCCCTCCTGTCGAGTGCCCCCACAGAAAGTAGCTTGCTATGGGGGCACCTGAGCCAAGCAGCAGCTCCGTGTATCAATTCAGACACAGAGCCACGGTTCGGCCCTGCTCCCTCTCTCCTGATTGTCTAGCTGATGTTGATTGACAGCAGCGGGAGCCAATGGTGCTGCTGCTGTGTATCAATCAGGAGGAGCCTGTAGTTCATCAAGTACTACTGGGGCTGTACTATCGCTGGATAGAGAGGGAGCTCAAGTATTAGGGGGGGCTGCTACACACAGAAGGTTTTTTATCTTAATGCATAGAATATATTAAGATAAAAAAACATCTGCCTTTACAACTACTTTAAAGTCCTAGCTACAGGCATATTTTGAAGTGAAACAACATTACTTCTAACTATACTCAAATCTCTAATCAAAATGTCATAAAAAGTTTAGCTTCATATATTGTGCAAGATTTTTCTCTTAGTGATGAAACATAACCCATTTTTTTTCTGCCAAATTTCTTGTTATTATAGGTAAAATTATTCATAAAATATGGATAAAGATAATATGGATCATGATGGATCAGAGGGAGAGAAATACCTCTGGCTAGCGGCACTTGTTATTGGAATCCTTTTAATATTCATGTTAATAGCAATAGCTGGCATTATCATATGGAAACATTTTAAAAAGGAGAACACAGCCGACCAGAATTGGGCCGGACCATCCCCACTGGCAGATGGGAACATCCATGAAGATATCCTGGGCAGACAAAGATCACTCTCAAGCATAAGTACGGCCCCAATAGTACTTAATGAACTACAGGATGCACAAAAAAGGCATGTTTCTGAAAACACATCTCAAGGACATTATAAAGACGTAAATACTCAAGATGAAAATGACAGTAAAACTAATATCACTCCAACAATGCCATACATATCAAGTGAAACAACAAGCTTTTCTTCAGATGGATCTGTAGAACAATCTAAACAGCATCCTCAAGACTACTCTTTAAATGATGAAACCTCCCTACCACCTCCACCAGATGATGTTCTACATTTTCCAATGCCACCACAGATTGATTAGCTCCCTGTCACAGAAGATGAAAGGGATTTGCAACCTCTGCCACTAATGGATGTTACACAAAGTGATGAGAACTGCAATCAGATTTCATTATACCAAGAAAATGCTATTAATACAACGGATTCTTTTCACAGAACTTACAATATGGAGGACCAGCTTTTACCACCACCTCCACCTGACCTCTTGTGAAGTTCTATAACAGAAGTATCAGTACATGCTTTGCTTCCTTCTCCTGCCTGCCAAAGAATAGCAAGTTTGGTATGATAGCCTTGACACATCAAATTAGTTCTGTTAACGTACAAAATATGTATGAGATAAATATAAGACATTCACTTAGGCCCCATTCACATGGAGAGGACTCCGCTAGGAGTCCGCCTGCTCAGTGGGGAATCTGTTCGCCGATTCCCGCTAAGCAGGTAGATAGCTTGTCCGTGCCCAATTTGCTTATGCACAGCAGACAGAGCCTGCTCTCCTCTATAGGTGGTCGAATGTAAATGGACTGCCTGTCCCTGTACACCAGACAGCCATCTGATTTGATTGACGGAGAACGGATCCGCATCTGTCCGTTTTAAGCACATAGGATCGGATGTTGGCGGGTGTCAACAGAAACGTTAGTCGACACCCAACGGTCCATAGAGGACAATTGATGGTCCGATTGAGCCCATCTAAAAAACTGACAGGCGGACTTGATCATTCTGCCAGTGTAAAAGGAGCCTTATAGCCCTGGCATCCATATTCACTCAAAGTCGGAGTATTACATAGCTGTCCTTGCACAAGGCTATCATATCTCAATAGTAAGTGACAGTGTGTGCGTAATGCACAACCCACTGACACCTTGTTAGCATTTTAAATACTCTTTCTAGCCAGCACCAAAATCCATACAGATGGACTCTATTGGAAGCAGCTGTGTTATTCCCTCTGTTAAGTGACTGTGTTTGGGGCCTTGGGAAGGGCTGCTAGATCTGAGAACTGTCACATGGGAAGAGGTTGCATTACCACTCAAAAGCATAAGGTATTTTGCCATGGGTCTGTCTCTTTACCCAGACATCACTAAACAGGCAAATGACAGCACCTCTAAGTAGTTAGGCAGCATCATGTAGCAACTTACATGCTGCCTCTAAAATCTGTATATTTACAAAAAAAAGTAGAAAAGAAAAAGCATGCAAAATGAAAAGGGCTGTGTAAAAATGACTGAAAAAAGTAAACTCAAAACATGTGCTTGCTTTAAAAAAAAAAAAAAAAAAAAAAAAAAAGCATTCCCTCTAAGAAAAAGAAAAACCCCAAAAACGTAGCTCTGTTGCAACGGTCAGACACGCACGAGGTCCCTCATCGGCATCTTCATTATGGCCTCTTCTGGGTGCTGATCTTCAGCCGCCTTGATTGGCCAGCGTGGGTTGTTTTTTAACCTGGCACACTGGCACCGTGCTGGAGACAGTGCATGCACAGCTCAGTGTGCATCCTGCAGGGGACTGCAAACAGGCAGATATGTCTATTTTATTGCAGAGGAGATATTGCATCTTTCTTCTGCAGTAAAGAGCCTGCCTGTTCACAATTTTTATATTTTTACTTTAGTTCTGCTATCATTCTGAAAAAGCATATAAAAGTACATTACTCTGGTTATAAAATTAATTTCATTAATCATAATGCTATTACAACTCAGAAGGACTGCAATTTAAGTGTGAATATAGACAGGGGCATTTTTTTTTTATGTCCCATGGCTCGCTCCCAGTTCAGAGATTAGACTGGCTGCTGGATTGGCTATGCAATGCTCTCAATAAATTTGAGTCAGCACTAGAATCAGCTCTGCAGTCCTCCGAATAGCTGATCAGGTGGATACAGAGCTCCAGCTTACAGCAGTACAATGCAGCTGAAAGGCAGAAGCACAACTACCAGAAGCAAGCATCCTTAAGCAAGAGCTGGATAAATGCCCATCAGCTAACAGCACTGTCTACATTAGCTATGTATTGATTCTGAATGGGAAGACCAAGTGGTAAGTTTTATTTATGACTTAACACATTAAAAAGGTCATGCAATGATCTATTCATGCCACTAATGTACTATTTACTGCAGTAACATTAGAAACCAGTGTTAAATGGCAATAGCATTCTGAACAAGAAGTTGAGCAGAGAAGGATAATGCCAAATTCACTGAATACCTTTAGGACCAGAAAAAAAGAAAATGCAAAAGCTAACTTGTCTCAAAAATAGCATTTGTTAATGTTTACATATTACAATGCAAGACAAATCTATACAATCTGAACTAATGTAAATATATCTTCTTTATGTAATTAATTGAGCCAAACAAAAAAGTGTATGTGTATATTGAAGATGTCTACTGAATATTTGGTTGCAGGTAAGCATGGATTGCCAAATCAAGCCCTCACCAGGACTTCTGTTTCTTTTATGCTCTGTACCAAACATCTTCTGTCTCTGTCCCTTGAAGTGTTCTTGCATCATGAAAAACAGAGACGTTGACTGTTCGGGCAGCAGTCTGACTGCATTGCCACATGGACTCCAGGACAATATTACACATCTGAACTTGTCTTACAACCAGCTATCTGATATAGACCATCAATTGACTAGGTTCACTAACCTGAGATTTCTAGACCTTTCCCACAACTTGCTCAGCAACCTCCCTTCCCATTTGCCAAGGTCTCTTTGGGAGCTGTATGCTTCAAATAACAGCATCAAAGTGCTTTATAAATTGGACACTGCATACCAATGGAACCTAAAGGTGCTTGATCTCTCCAAAAACAGCCTGCAGAGGACAGTGTTCATTAACAATACACTGATTAGTCTGCAGCTCCTGAACCTAAGCTACAACCAGCTTTGGACTGTACCAACCAATATGCCCAGTAATATACTAACAATAGATATATCCAACAATTCCTTAATACAGATATTACCAGAAACATTGGTGAGAATGCCTAAGCTTCAGAATCTGTACCTGCATAACAACAGATTCACCTACATACCAACCCATGCTTTTGACCACCTGACACATGTAAAAGAGATCACCCTGTACAACAACCCATGGTCATGCCAAGACACACAAGGTATGAACTATATTATGACGTGGGTAGAAAAGAATAATGTAATAGGTTCTCCATGTGCCAATGAAATATCTAAAATTACCAAGCAATTTTCAACTGAATATGAAGCACAAAATGAAGTCACTACTGCCGACATTCCATTGTTTACTACAAATCATTCACTTTTCTTAGAAGTACAAGAACCCAAGCAGTACAAAAAGATAAGATACCCAGAGGATTTAACTGCAGCTCCAGTTAACGCAAGCAGCATCCTACATGCAAGCTCAGAGGACTCTCTAATGATAGATGAAAACTCTGCAGATGGAATGATTCATTTAGATTTTAATTATTTTGGGAATGAAATAGACAATCAAATTGATTCGAAAGAAATAGAGGAGACTAAAATGTATGATTCCACAGTTATTGTGAGCTTTGATAATGTAATAAATAATAACAATTTAACCCTGCCAAGCACAACTGTGTCTGTAGAGATACAAGCCACCACAGTACAACTGAATGATCTTGCTCCCTCCTCAGCAGCACAGAAAGAGAAGTGGCTTGCAGTTTTGTTTTTGATACCCTTCCTTGTTATAGGAACCGTTTAATGGCATGTTACAAATGAGGAACTGGGAACCATTTAACAGTTTTTTAATGAGCCTGACAAAGTTTGCAATTCTGTCTCCAATTCTGCCAAGGATTAAAGATTTACAAACCAGCACTGCTTTAATAAAAAATGAATGTGAACCATTAAAATCTCTCTGTACTAATGCATAAACTATTAATCCATGCATATTCATACAATAAATGTTTAAAACATTTCTGTATGTCTTTACCGTTTAAAGAACGGCGTGCTAAAAATTTCATTCTTATGCCATAAGATCAAAAGTGTATTATGACTGAAGGAGTAGTACCCACCAATAGTGATATGGGTTATAATTTTCAAGATTGTAAACCTATACAAAACTTTCACCATTTTATTGCAGAACTGCATAACCTGATTTAGGAAAAGTCCAGATACATTAAAAATCATTTAGCCTTATTTTCTCTAAGAAACCTTGTATTAATTATATCTTTAGGCAGGTAAACAATGAATTTCTAGATAAGGGACTCCATAGTATCATGTGAGAGAGGTGGTGTTGAATTTAGTGAAATCTCCGTCTGAGATGTGCCCGTTTTTAAAAGGACAGCATTCTATAGGTATGGATAGGGCTTAGCCTGTTTGCAATTTCTATTTTTTAACATAAACATGTGATACTTACTTGGTTTTGCAAACAGCAGCCCCAATCTGCCTTCTTGGGTCCCCGACCAACACTTGTGGCTCCTCCTCTTTTCAGGTGTGCCACCAATGGAAGACGTTTTCTATTGTGGCACAACTGCAGGCTCGATCTCATTGACACAGACAGTGCGGCTCGGCCACGCCCCATCACAGAATTTAATTGACAGCAGCAGGAACCTATAGCTATCAATCTGCCCTGTGAGGGGAGAGAGCCGCTGCTCTCGGGTACACTGTTGGATTGAGAATGGGCTCAGGTAAGTATATGGGGGCTAAGAGAAGGGGGGGGATCTGCACACAGTGGTGTTTTTTTTTTTTTTTTTTACCCTATTACATTGAATGCATTAAGGTAAAAAGCCTTCTACCTTTACAACCACTTTAAGTTTCCAGACTTTCTTTTCCTTGGATCTGCAGCAAAAAGTGTACCAGATCTTCAGTTTTGAAGGAAGATCTGTCAGATTCACAGAGAGGAAACACAAATACCCAAAGGACACCTACAAGAAAATAACATCCTTTTAAAAAAGGTAGACAATGGCCTGATCGGACTTGATTTAGGACCACAGTGCTGCAATGTCACCATGTTAGTCACTATGTCAAATCTGACATCAGCACAATAAAAGAGAAGTATTGGGGGGGTGGGGTGTTTCCCCATTATACTTGCCTAGGTGGATGTGGGTGTCCCCCGGCGGCGCTACACTGAGAACCGAGCAATCGAACACCATCGGTTCTCAAAGCTCCCTGAGCAGAGAGTTGCTGACTGTCAGTTAGCAGCTCACTGCTCTGCTCGTCCAGGCCCACTGAAGTGCTGAGCTTTGGAGGGGAGCAGCCGTCTCAGGCTCAGTGAAAGGCTGAGATGGGTAACTGGCAGATCTAACTATGATGATGTTATGATGACGCGGTGCCCGGACTGATTCCTGTGACGTCAGCAGAGAGCGGGCTGAAGTTCGCTCTCTGCTGAAAACAGGTCACAGGAGTGCAAAACGAATTGCACTCCTGTGTCCCACAGGAGAAGCCCAGCCAAATGAGTTCAGGGAGGACTTCTCCTTTAGGCCTCATGCACACTGGACGCATTAGAGCATTTTTACAGCTGAAAAACGTCTCTCAGAACCCACTAGTTCGGGGTATTTTTTACTGCTAAAAAACGCCACTGCCCAAAACTGCTGATAACAGCCTATGTGTGCATGGACACATAGGATAACATGTTGGAGAGTTTAATGGCTGTAGAAAAAAAATGTCTACAGCCAAAAACAGCTGCTGTAAAAACGTCAAAAAATGTCCAGTGCACATTAAGGCCTTAAAGTGGTCGTAAAGACTGAAGGTTTTTTTACCTTCATGCATTCTATGCATGAAGGTAAAAAAAAACCTATGTGCTGCTCCCCCCACCTAATACTCACCTGAGCTCACTCTCGATCCAGTGAAGTGTACAAGAGCCACGGCTATTATGGGACTCCCTCTCCTCATTGACTGAGACAGCAGTGGGAACCATTAGTTGAGGTTCCCACGGCTGTCAATCACAGCCAGTGAGCCAATTATGAAAGAGTTAGGGCGGGGCCGAGCCGCAGCTGTCTCTTAAGGAGGCATAGAGCAGAACTCGGGAGCGAGCACACACCAGTGCCCCATAGCAAGTGGTCTTGCTATGGGGGCACTGGTCAAGGGGGAGGAGCCAGGAGTGCCAGCGGGAGACCCAAGAAGAGGAGGATCGGGGCTGCTCTGTGCAAAACCACTGCACAGAGCAGGTAAGTATGACATGTTGGTTATTTTTATTTATTTTTTAAAGCTGAACCTTTAATATCACTTTAAAACACACTGTGCACAGTGGGAAATCCTGGAAGAAAATTGGAAGTGCGTATTCCTTTCAAGCAAAATGATGACTAGGCTAACGTGAAGGCTTCTTAGCTTTTTTTGCATGCTGATTACATTTTTTTTTTTTTTTTTAGGTTATATTTTTGGTTTGACATTTTACTACTGCCAGTTTCTCTTTACTACATAGTAGTACTATAATTTAACAGTGGACTCTACTCCTTGCTAGGGACCTACCCATGCCTCCTGTCACAAGAAAAAAAGGGGAAATATCAATGGCAACGCAAAACTATTTGAATACATTGTGGAAGGGTTAGTACATACTAGAGCTGCACAATTAATCGTTAAGAACTGTTATCGTAATTTTTTCCCCATTGCCATCTTGACAAAGTATTTCCCGATTCTATCTATGCAGAGAATTCTCTCTGCTCTGCTGAAGCTGACAGCCGTCAAACGAAAAAAAAAAAAAAAAAAAAAAAAAAGGCAGTCTGCCAAGAATCACAACATTCTTTAGCAGTGGAACTAAAGTATAAATGTTGATTTGTCCTTTAGATCAAAGGAATACACTTTGGTATGTAAATGAGGGAAGTTTAACCACTTAAACACTAAACCTTTTTCTGACATTTGTTGGTTTCAAGTTAAAATAATTTTTTTTTTGCTAGAAAATTTACTTAGAACCCCCAAACATTATATACACACATATATATATATAACTAACAAGTAAAGTTAGCCCAATTTTTTTTGTATAATGAGAAAGATTTTACGCCATGAGAAACGTGATCTTTTTATTCTAAGCAAAAAAAAAAAACATGATTCTCATTTTGGCCAGAATCGTGCAGCTCTAGTACATACATCAGAGTTTTATAGCGGTCTATTCCCTATGTGGAACATATTCCCTCACTCTGGGTGATATCTTGTGTTTTCAGATCATAAAGTGAGGGAAATCTTTACAGGCAAATCATTCATAAAATCACAATTGTGGTTCTAGCCCGTTTCTACTATAAATGGACCCAAACCAATGTTAAGGAAAAACAATTTTTTTTCCCCTAACAATCAAACTTCAAAAGTTTTACTTTATACCCACACCCCTAAAATAACAGAACTGAAAAAATTTTTTATATATATATATATATATATATATATATATATATATATATATATATATATATATATATATATATATACATATACATATACACACACACACACATACAGGAGAGCCGTTTTTATGAGATAAATTGCTCAAATATTTTATGTAACTTCTACTAAGAACATACTTCAGACCCTGGTCACACTTCAGCTTGATGTGTAGAAATGTTCCGCAAGCAAAATGCCATTCATTTCGATGGCCCCTGTTCACATTTGAGGGTTTGATCACCAGTAGCAAAATGCCTGTCGCTCAAAAAAAGTACAAGGGTCACTTTTCAGGCAGATTTGAGCGGTTTTGTCCCCATAGACTTCAATGAAAAATGCCTGAACAGTGAGAAATTTGAGTTTTAAGTTTAAGCAGCAGCTCCCCTCCCCTTTTCTAGCATTACTCCACACCTTACACAGGTTTTTATTGGCCACAGCAAAAACGCCTAAATGAAAACCGCCTAAACTCTGTAAAAAAGCCTATATTTGCAAATCTGCTAAAAAAAAAAAAAAAAACGCTCAAAAACACCTGAAAAAACACTTGAATGATTCTAAAATTCAGACATCAGTTAAAACTTTACTTTAGGAGACATAAGAATATAATTCACAATGTAAAGAAAATCTGCCTGAATAACCAATAATTGTACAATATAAAAACCGCTATAGATGTACTGGAAAAACAATGAATGGACAATGTCATTCAGTTTGCAATAAAGGACATACAGTAACTAGCAGACCAATTACCAAAACGTGGACCTGTACATTTCTCATAAAATGGTAAAGAATTTGGTTCACTTAATTCTACCATGCCCGCGACTTCCATCCGTTCCTCCCATGATGCATCCCTGGGGTCCTAGTTTACCGAAGCCAGGTTCAGATACTGTGGGTGGGGACAGAGTTGTCCACCCTAAATATCGGAAAAACCCCACAGGGTTCATTCGTGGGCGGGAAGCGAGTAGATGGTAGTAAAAGATAAAGCCTCAAAATAATAAATGTTACTTAAAGTTATTGAAATCAAAAGAAACATGCATTCACAGACTTTGTTTTTAATATTGTATGCAATAGAGCTTTTATCCTGACCTTGGCTACACTTAGGCCTCATGTACACTGCTTCTGGTAAACTGACGTTTAGGAGCAGTTGGGCATTTTTTTTAAGCTGCCCCTGAACTCTCTATGTTATCTTATCAGTACATGTACACAGGGTGGTTTATAGTAGTTTCTAGGCAGTTGAGTTTAGAAGCATTTTTTGGAACGCAAAAAAAATGCGTTCAGAACGGATGTTCAGAGGCATTTGAAACGCCAAATGCCTGTAACAGCTTGTAAACACGGTGACTCGCATTTAGCCACACTTCGTTTACAGGCGTTTTTAATTTTGCCTACTTTTAGATATATAAACACTTCCAAAAAACGCAAAATCGACAAAACGCCGCTAAACACGGCATGTAAACGCAGAAAAAATGACGCTTTAAATGTCGGCTACTATTTGTCAAGTTAAATCGTTCATGAGAGGTTGTAAAAACGCCCCGCGTACATGAAGCCTAATAGTCTTTTACTGTAAGATTAAGTTTCTTAAAAAAACAAAACAAAAAAAAGACACTCCTTAATCACTACTGCAGATCCCCAAAACCCCAACATTTACTGAAATTTTAACTGAAGCACCGATTTCTGATTTGAATAATTAAAAAAAACAAACAAACAAACATACATATTAGAGACAAGCAGCTTAGTGAGGAAATCAAATATAGTACCAGTTTGATATATAATTTAGAATAAATTACGTTAGATGCAAATTAACCCCCACAATGCAAGAACAAAACGACTGCTGTATTTGGTCAACATCTAGCAAGTACAACTTACCGTCTTGCAATGTAGTAGAAAACAGGATTTCCAGCTTTTGATGTCCCTGCTTGGTAAAATATATTTAGAGTTTTTAATGCTTTAAATTCTTCTTTTTCGTGTACCTGGTGCCTATAGAACAAATTGGGGGGAATATATATCTATTAGTCTGAACAAAAGAAACACGTCAGACATATCTCTAACAAGATTCTGTAATTACCTAGTCATAAATTCTTCGAACTTGGAACTTGTGAGATTTAGACTTGACCAATGGGTGTCTGCAACAGGCTTGTGTTCTGGAGGCCCAAGATAGGCGAGTAAAGTTGCCATTTTATCAAATGGTCTCCTTCCAACAGCTTTGTGGTCCCTTAAGAATAAACATGAGAGATTTCACTCTAGAGTTTCAAATAATAAAGCCTAACCAGTCTATTTCAATTGCACATACTAAACTTTGTAATATATATATATATTTTTTTTAAATCCTAAAAAGCAGTCAATGAAACATAAGACTCGATATGATTTTTTTCATATAGTTAATTCCTCTCTCGGTTTACAATATATTAAATTAACTGGCATTTCATTTTGCAAGAATTCACATGAAATGTAATGCTTTTTGCTGTTAGTATTTCTATCTGTGTAACGTTTAAAAAAAATGCCAAGTGGCGGAGAGCAGGGGATGTTGGTATTTTCCCCATATCCAGGCCTGGGAGCATTGCCAGAACAACAGTATTACTGTTAGCACCAAAGCTTCTGCTCTTACTACTACACAGCATGGTAGTGTACTGTACAAAGCCTTATCTTAAAATGTTCATTCATAAACTGACAAAAACTTTCAATAAAATTTAATTCATAGTGAAATGGTAAAGAAAGAGGTAAACCGCTTTGAATTTCTGGAAATAAAAAGATTGAGGGGAAGGAAAAAAAAAAAAAAAAAAAAAAAAAAAAAAACACATTTTATTTTACCCTTTACAAACAGCCTCATAAAAAAAAAACCACAAACTGTGACAAACAAGGGCATAACACATGTATCAGACCTTTATAATGGTACACAACCTAAATCTGTGGAACAAATCATGACACAATATCACCTTCCAAATGATAAGAGGTTTACATGCTTGAGAATTGCACACTTCATCAAATCTCGACCTAAACCGACTATAGCCCTTCCAGGCAAAATATGGCAATTTTACTCCACAGCTCAACAAAATACAAAAGGTATATCTTTCTTTTATAACATCACTAGAGATAAACTCACACTTACAAAAACTATAGCAATGAACAAATGGGAGGAGGAACTGGGTATAGTTTTTTCAGTAGAACAATGGCAACAAACATTCAGGGCAATACATAAAGCCTCTCTGTGTCAAACATTGGGAATTAGCTATCAAATTGGCAAACAGATGGCATTACACTCCATATAGAATAGCGAAATTCTTCCCTGGAGCTTCGCCATACTGCTGGAGGGCGTGTGGACAAATAGGAAACTTATTACACATGGTTTGGTATTGTCCTACAGTTAAAAGCATTTGGAACCAAGTATTCCAAATGTTATCTGCAATAACGGGAGTGCTCACACCCCCAGATCTGGCGCTGGCAATTCTTCATCTGAACACAGAAAAATTCCATACAGAATTTAGGCCAGTTATAACACCCATACTACTAGAGACACGTTTACTGATCCAACAAAATTGGAAATCCACAACAGCCATCAACATGTCAGACATCACTAAAGCTGTACATAGAAATTACACTTTTGAACGTCTCATAGCAATAAACTCTTTACAATGTGCAATGTTTGACAAGTATTGGTCTATATGGCCCAAAGGTTAATGTTAATTATAGCAATCTGATAGTGGATATTTGCTGCCCTTGAGGATACAGTTGAGCAGTGAAAATAATATGTAAAGTTGAATGAATCTGCTTACACTGATTTTTCTCTGTTTTACTGACAACAAAAGTAATGAAATACTTTCCAAAATGTACATTAGTTGAATGTGTATATCACTATGACCTTTTATGTTATGTACTATGTTCCTTTATAAAACCTTCAATAAAAATCATTGAAACAAAAAAAGAAAAAAAAAAAAAACACAAACTGGAAGAACTGGAATGCCCGACCCACACTATGGGCACATCTCTACTTGGAAGGGCTGTTCTAAATACATCTATGGAAAGACGTGTTTATTGCACAACAACATTATCTCACATAAAGAAACATTCTGCTGAGTTAAACCAAGACTAAAAAGGTGACGATTAAGTTTTTATCACGTTACCCATAAGGAGAGATTAGAGATGGAAACTTTATGAGCAGGATGACAAGCATCTGTCCATGCAGTCAGTTATTGAAGAACAGCTTCTCACCACATACTGCAGCAGCAAATATGCATGGCCAAGCTACTGCTACTAGACCATGAACAAATATACACTCTGGCCAAACAAATACAATATCATTTCCGGTTTGAAGCTATAGCAAAGCCAGTCATTTTTTGCAACAGTGGATACATGAAAATATTGTTGGAGAAATAACCTTCAAACCCGAGGACTGCAACATATAATCCTTTGTATAGGAACCCTGCAGTAGAGTTCATATCAACTGCAAGTAGATTCTTGCTACTTTTAATATCAGAATGTTGTTCTGAGGATGTGGAAGACAAAAAGGTGGACACATTGTAAAATTAGATACTAGAGAAAAAATTTTAATCTTCACCTGTTACTGGATAGATATTGTCCAATCTTCTCCTGGTTGTTCCAAAGCAACCGATGTAAGGCAAGAACATTTCCATCAGTAATAAAGGAGAGGCTGTGGTTAACAGTGTCACTCGGAGGACAATTATTTGCAATGTCAAAGAAGAACCTAGGAAATTATGGGGTAAAAATTACTACAGGGTTTTTGATTAGAGATGCTTTCGCGTTGAATTCTTATACCTTTTAAAAATGTAGTTTTTAGTTATTCCGTAAAGTAGGGCACAATGAAAGCTGTTAAAGCTAAATTCCAAGAACTCAGCGACCTTTTAAAATCCGCTGGCTTACTATGTGTTAAGCACAATGAAGTGAATAGCACCTCATGGACTTCTCTTTCTAAGTTACATTTTTACTTAGCGTTGCCATCGATACACTCCTGGTGCTGACAGGAGACATACCGCCTTCTCATACAGCAGCAGCTCTGCCTGCCTCCTCTCTCTCCTCTGCTGCCCATTCACACAAGGTTTTGTATTTTGTGAATGGGTTTACAAAGTCTCTTTGACCAGGCAGGAGGAGGGAGGGGGCTGGCAAAGTGGCTGCACAGAACTCTGCAGGAGCTGAGACTAGAAGGTCCAGCTATGAAAGTAGGGTGAAAGCTAGGATCCCAGTGCTCTGGAAAAATAAAGCTGTACATTAAAAATATAAGTCCAAGAGGTGGCGTGCACCTTGTTGGACTTAAAGCGGAGGTTCACACAAAAATTGAACTTCCGCTTTTCGGAACCCTCCTCCCCTCCGGTGTCACATTTGGCACCTTTCAGGGGGGAGGGGGGTGCAGATACCTGTCTAAGACAGGTATTTCCACCCACTTCCGGCATAGACTCCCACGGGAGTCTACGCCCCCTCCCGTCCCCACCGCGCTGTCTGCTGGGACACACACGGGTCCCAGAGACAGCGGGGACCAGTTAGGAAGCGCAGCACAACTCGCCGCAGCGCTTCACTTCCCAATTCCCTTACAGAGAATGACGGCGGCAGCACCTGAGGAGCGAGGGACGATTCGGTCTCGGGTGCCGACATCGCTGGACCCTGGGACAGGTGAGTGTCCTTATTTTAAAAGTCAGCAGCTGCAGTATTTGTAGCTTTTGACTTTTAATTTTTTTTTTTTCGCGGGACTCCACTCTAGATGGAGGAGCAAAGGAGACAACCACAGACAACAACAGTGTTAATCTGGGATTGCCGGAGATGCACTAGCAGATTTAGATTGACTTGACTAACAAATTAAAGCTGAACTTTAAATGTATTTATTTTAAAATATGACTGAAATAACTAAGAGGAACAAATTTATTCATTCGAAAATAAAATGCAGAAAAATAGTGGTGAGACCAGGTATGCGGCAACAGCAAAAGCACTTCAATTAGGTAGAACAGTGTCTACTTGCCATAAAAAAAGACAAGAAAGCATATTTTGCAAAGCCTTCGCTGCTTATAAACAGTAGGGTGCAGTAAAAACAAGGGTTTGGCATGTAGTTAACATGAGAGACTTGTTAAGTTGATATTAACGAGAACAGAGAAGCCAAACACCACATGTGAAATGGAGTCACGGATCTAGCAGAACACTGCAACAAGGAGATTCACTGCCTCGTGTCATTCGCTTGTCTTGATGCTGAGGAATCCAGAGTTGATGGTGTATGCTGGTGGATCAAGTCCTCTGAGAACTATTACTATCTTTGGAGCAGAACTGCGCATTTTGACCGCTTGTAATTAGGTGGTCAAAACCATCCGGTAAGAGGTGGTGGAGGATCTTTTTCCTGGCTATAGCTGTATATTTTTATTATTATTATTATACGAGATTTATATAGCGCCAACAGTTTACTTAGCGCTTTACAATGTATAAGGGGGACAACACAATTACAGTACAGTTCAATACAAAAGGTACAGGAAGGCCCTGCTCGTAGAGCTTACATTCTAAAGGGAGGGGGTGGTACTACAAAAGGTAATAGCTGCAAAGAATGATTTGATGGGGGTGGCTCAGGGACAGTTATGTTGGTGTGGGATAGGCTTCCCTGAATAAATGAGTTTTCAGGGATCTCCTAAAGGTGGACAGGGTAGGGGCTGATCGGACATACTGGGGCAGGGAATTCCAGAGGATGGGAGAGGCTCTGGAGAAGTCCTGAAGGCGAGCATGGGAGGAGGTAACAAGGGAGCTAGAGAGCAGGAGGTCCTGGGAGGAGCGGAGGGGGCAATTTGGGCGATATCTGCAGATGAGGTTGGTGATGTAGATGGGGGCGATGTTGTGAATGGCCTTGTATGTTATGGTTAGCATTTTGAATTTTACACGGTGGGGTAGGGGAAGCCAGTGAAGGGATTGGCAGATTGGAGCAGCAGTCACGGATCGATTAGTGAGGTGTATTAGTCTAGCAGCAGCATTCATAATAGACTGAAGGGGGGATAGCCTGCTTAAGGGTAGGCCATTAAGGAGAGAGTTGCAGTAGTCGAGGCGGGAAATAATCAAGGAGTGAATAAGTTGCTTTGTGGTGTCATTAGTCAGGAAGGGTCGAATTCTGGAGATGTTGCGGAGGTTAAGGCGGCAGGATTTAGCCAGTGATTGGATATGGGGGCTGAAGGAGAGGTCAGAGTCAAGGATTACACCCAGGACCCTGGCATGTGTGGAGGGACCAATGGTTGTGTTGTTGATATTAATGGTGAAGTCACAGGAGGGGGACCGCGAAGGAGGAAATATAACAAGCTCAGTTTTAGAAAGATTAAGTTTGAGGAAGTGGTGTGACATCCATACCGATATGTCATTCAGCAAGTTTGAGATCCGTGAGGAGATAGTGGGGGTGAGTTGAGGAGTCACCAGTCTTGCCTTATTTGACACTAGACTTAAACTGTTGAACTTGTTCGAACAGAAGACCTTGTCCATTAGGGACAAAACACGTAAACTGTTTTATGTTGAAGAGAACAAGCCAGGTAGAATACTGGCCAGAGGCCTCCATGCTAAAAATAGCATTGCTTCCATTCGTAAACTTTAACTACCTGATGGCCAACTTACCTATCATCCTAAGGAAATTAACAAGCTGTTTAGTTTGTTCTACGCCACACTATACAATCTCCCTTCACGCTCTCCTAACATGTTGCCTGAGGATTTTCAACCTAAAATTGACGAATATATTGCTACCACAGCATTTCCGACTATCCCTAAGCTTTAGTGCAAGATCTTGAGCGACCATTTATCAAGGACGAACTTGTGCTGGCAATATCTTCCCTCAAACCCAACAAAAGCCCAGACCGGATGGTTACTCGACCCGTTTCTATAAATCCTTCTAGGATTCCCTTATACAACTTCTTATAAAAACGTATAAAGCAATTTCCACAGATTTTCCTTTCCCGGGACGAGCTTTGGAAGCTCGTACAGTCTTACCTAAACCAAGGAAAGACCCTACACTGTGTGGTAGCTTTTGCCCCATTTCACTTACCAACAGTGATATTTGCTTATACTCTAAACTATGGGCCAATCGCCTTCTGCCATTGATACCTGACCTGATACATCTTGGAATTGTGTCACTGGAATTGTCTTATTCTTTGCCTGTGTTTATTCATTATTGTTTAGGAATGTTTGAAACTTCAACATATTACTCACCAGTCACAGCATGTGGACTAAGAACTGACTTTTTAAATATGTTATTCACTTTGGTGCAATCTCATCATGTTATGTCTTATTTAAGAGCGCTACATTTATAAAAACATTAAGAACAGACATCTTTTCTTACCTTCGTGCAGCATCAAAGTTGTTCTTCACAAATTCATTAAAAGGGCGCATATGCTCCTCTTTTGTAAACAAGACATGGTTGGCAATGCTCTGAAGAATCTAACAACATAATTTAAACATGAAAATATTTGCACTAAAATTTCATCAATATTTAAAGGGTTAGTTCACCTTTACTGAAAAAATTAAATGTGGTCAACCCCGTACACCCTGCCCACGTTGTACTTGCCTCCAGGGATGTTGAGCTATCAGTGCCCATGTAGGCGGGTCCAGGGCTGTGAAATCCCCACTCTTCTCTGTGCAAAGCTTCTGGGACAGATCAGAGAGATTCTGATTAGTCAGTGCCATCACAGAGCATCACTCCGATCTGTTCCAGCAGCATTGCACTAAGGAGAGAAGAGGAGCAAGGATTTCACACCCACAGATGGCTGGATTGGCTGCGTGGGCACAGACAGTTCAGCATCCTCGAAGTTAAGTACAGTGGGGACCAGGAGGGAATGCAGGATGCATGTTAGTTCATCTTTACATTTTTTTTTATAAAGGTGAAAACAATCAATGATCAGCAGTAATCCTCTAGTGAAAAGGGCAAAAGTGATCAGCTTTGACAAAACTTCCCTAGGTGATACATGATAGAACAGCATCCATCCCAATCTAGTTATATAACTAAATTATCAAAAACACACAAAAAAAAAAAAAAAGGAAAGAAGCTCCCATGCTTTTAGTATCAGCACTAAATGTGATCCTCCATGAGGTTATAAAAACTCACTTGCGGCTTCAGCTAGTATTCATACAACCTGTTAAGAATGCATTTTCATAGAATGTTTACCATGTACAGGACCCAAAGTGACCATCTCAACAAGCACAAGAGAAATGGTCTATAAAAACGCAAAACATGTGCACTAGTACCTTTCCTGAAAAAGTGGCCTCTTGTTAGAGATTGATATTAAAAAGTGTACTTTATCATTTTTGCAGCCAAATAAGGATAACAACTGCTTCATAATTGTAACATGCTTGCGTTCACATAGAATAACTTAAATATTTTAGGCTTTCTTTGGAAACATATACCCCTGCTATATATTGTTGATGGGACAGAGTAATTAACGTTTACCATAATTAACCCTGCTCATACTGTGCTGGCGGTGCTCATTAACAGTTGTAACTAAACTTTATACCAGGGATCTCCAAACTACGGCCCTCCAGCTGTTGCGAAACTACACATCCCATGAGGCATTGTCAGTCAAACCAGACTAGGCATGATGGGAATTGTAGTTCCTGAACAACTGGAGGGCCATAGTTTGGAGATCCCTGCTTTAGACGGTCTTTCCCAAGAGAGGGTTATAGATCTCAAAGCATGGTTTGTATTGTATGTTGGTGAGTGAAACTCAGTCTGTCTCCATTCAGTCCTACTTTCACTTTGAAATTGTCCAGAGTAGCTTGCTGACTGTCCAAAGGCCTACTCCAAAGAAACTAGAAAGGTATGAAATATTTTTAGGTATGCTGTGTGAATGGGAACACAACAGACAAATAAGGGGTTTTCTTCTCAAATCGGACAGCAAAAGTGAACACGCACTTTAAAAAAAGATTTGCGATTTCCATAATGTTTAGGCCTGCACACTTTAGGATACAGACAGCACTAGAAGACATATTTTAGTACTGCTGATGAGAGCAAAATAAAGGAACATGCTAGAATGTATAGCCCCCTGAACAAGAGAGTAAGTTACCTTAGACATTAACTTTAAGCCACGTTCAATTCTGGGTGGTGGCTTCTTATCCAATATCCCTGCTTCATAAGGAGACACAATGGCCGGGTTAATGAACCTGAGAAACATAGCACTTCCAACTGCACCGATGCTGTTCTGGGGAAACCTCTGGCTCACAACCTGTAAAACACAACAAACAAAAACACAATGCGTTTAATGGTGGTGAAAAAAAAGCTCAACTAAAAGCATCTGATATACTTTTATTACAAATCAATATACTATGATACATTTTAGGTAATGAAAAAAGATCAAAGGAGACAATGGGTGAGGAGCATATACACAGTAACTGAGCTGTTAATAAGCAGATTAACTGTAGGACACCAAAAATGAAACACTGTTTAACTGGCTACCTAGAAGGCCGATCTAGATACTGTCCCACCAAGAAGGCCTTCCTTAAACATAGGATGGCAAAAGAGAAACATACTGTCCACAGAATATTTTCCAAATTGTTAAAATTTCTAAACCGAGCAGAATCCATTTCATCACTGACCTGTTAGGCTTATTACTAGCTTCAAGACCAGCTTAATTTTTAGTTGCAACTTAACACAAAAAATGATTTCGATTCAGGCAGGGTTTCAAAAAAGTCAATACCAATTAAGCACTGTCCAAATTAAGCTGAGCTTTGCTTCTGTAGTTGTAAATGGGAAATATGTTCATTGTGTGTCAAGGGGATTTCCAGCTACATAAATACAACACCAAAATCACCTGCCTGGAGGACTAGAAAATAGATCAGATTAATGTAAAGTCACTTGTCACCTAAAACACTGCAGAGCAATGACAGTGGCCTAGAGAAAACTGCAGGCCTTAAAGTCAAGGTTATACACATCCCCCTTACGGCAAAAAAAAAAAAAAAAGAAGCTGCGTAGAGTTTGGTTTAAAATCCTGATAATAGTTGGACAGATAGGGCCATTCTTTACTGAACAGTCCATGTGTTGCAATCACACAAAAGGATCATTATTTTGTTACCATCAATCCTGAAACATGGGAAGCCATCTCATTCACACAATTCCAACTTTAAAGCAGAACTCCGGGCAAATTATTTTTTTTACATGTCCTTGTTGCCGATTTCCTACCTTCACCAACTATGTCAGTCACCCATGTTTTTCTGAGCTCTGTAGCTCCTCTGTAATAGGCTGCTGAACTTGCTGAAAATCCGTTATTGCCTGACGACTTCCTGTTTGTGAGACCGCTGGCTGCTAGCCCTTCCGTATCCTCAGCCAGCGGTCTGACACTCCCAGGTGCAGTCCCCTGAAAGTGAGCAGGGAGGAAGCAGACATGTAGTGGGCAGAAGGAGTCCCACAACCCCCCGGTCTGTGCCGCCCATGGAGGAGGTGTCTTCCTCTCCTCCCTCCTCTTCTTCTCCTGCCAGTCACAGCCCATCCACTCGGTACCCGCTGCACTAACCCCCCCTCCACTATCTTTGTGCAGAGTGGGGATTATCAGAAATCACTTGTATGACACAGTGGGAATCTCACGCTGTGTCAGGTATTGTATATGATAACACTGATCATCGATATCCTGCGTTGGCGTTTCATATCCCCGCTGTGTCATACAAGTGATTTCTAATAATCCCCGCTCTACACTGGTGGTCCCTGACACGTTCCACTGGTTTGCATTTATATTAAAAATGCATTAAATATTATATTCATTTATATTAAAATGCTTTGTATTTATAAGGCTGTAACCTATCATACGGTGTGTGTTACTGAGTAGCATTGCTTGCTGGCTGCAGAATGAGAGGTGTGATTTATGTTGAAGTGGGCTTGTTCACATTTACATTTACTAGCCTAGTGTACCCTCCCACATTCATTGCCATCCCAAGGATTCATGGGAAATGTAGTCCGATTACAGTTTAGCGAGAGAGAAGAGGATATGATGTAATCACTATTCTAAGAGATCCTCCCTGTCATTAAAGATGCTGCATTTTTTTGAATCACAGAGCTGACTTCCTGAAAATTCAATCAGACATGTCTCTTCAACGGTAAGAAATTTCACAAATGTTATAACTGTTTAGTGTTTTGTGTAGGGGATTTTTGAAAATCCCAGAGTTCTGCTTTAACATCAGGTGTTGAATTTCTATTTCTGTAACATGTGGGATCATATGTCAATAAGTTATTTAATAAACCTAAGCACATTAAAGTCTTCTTAAATCAGATATCCCCACCTCTCACATTCATCAAAAATGGGGGGGGGGGGGATCCTAATTTTAGACTAGGGACAGACCATGTAAATCATTCCTTTTGCCCATGAACCAACAGGTATAGACTTAGCAGGTTAATAAAAATAATTATATACATACGCACAACACATAGACCGATCAGCCACAACACTATGTCCGCCCATCTTAACCCCTCGAAGTATGAGCTCCACTAGACCGCTGAAAATATACTGTGGTACCTGGAACTAAACTATCAGTAGCAGATCCTTTAAGTACTGTAAGTTGCAAGGTGGGGCCTCCACAGATCGGACTTGTTTTTCCAGCACATCCCACATATGTTCGACTGGATCGAGACATGGAGATGAAGTCAACACCTCGAACTTGTGTTCCTCAAACCATTTTCAAATTAATCTTCTATTGCTCCATGGTACAGTTCTAATGGCCACGTGTCAGCACAGGTCCCGACTAGACAGGGGTACACAGCCCCATATGCAACAAACTGTGATGCACTGTGTGTTCTGACACCTATCGAAACCAGCACTAACTTTTTCAGCAAATCGTGCTATAGTAGTTTCTATTAGATCTGACTACACCGACCAGTTTTTGCTTGCCACATGCATCAATGAGCATTGGTCGCCCATGTTGCAAGTGTTCCTTCCTTGGACCATATTTGGTTGGTTCTGACCACTGCAGACCAGGATCATTCCATAACAGATGCAGTTTTGGAGATGTTCTGACCCAGTTGTCTAGCCATTACAACTTGTCCCATGTAAAAGTCGCTCAAATCCTCACACTTGCCTATAGTTTCTGCTTGGAACACATCAACTTCAGGGACAACATGTTGACTTTCTGCCTAATATACCCCATCCACTTTCAGATGTCATTCAACAAGATAATCAAGGTTACTCACTTTACCTGCCAGTGGTCATAACGTTATGCCTATATATATATATATATATATATATATATATATATATATATATATATATATATACCTATATGTAAGTGTGTGTGTACGCAGTATCTCAGAAAAGTGAGTACACCCCTCACATTTTTGTAAATATTTCATTATATCTTTTCATGTGACAACACGTGATAAATTACACTTTGCTAAGATGTACTGTAACATACTGAAACAGAGCATGATCCCTCTTCCCTTCGGAGACTGGGCCGCAGGGCAGTATTCCAACTTAACGACCCCAGACAAATCTTCAAGACAACCACTGCCTTGCTAAAGAAGTTGAGGGTAAAGGTGAAGGACTGGCCAAGTATGTCTCCAGACCTAAACCCTATTGTACATCTGTGGGGCATCATCAAAACAGAAGGTGGAGGAGCGCAAGGTCTCCAACATCAACCAGCTCCGTGATGTCGTCATGTAGGAGTGGAAGAGGACTCCAATTGCAACCTGTGAAGCTCGGGGGAACTCCATGCCCAAGAGGGTTAAGGCAGTGCTGGAAATAATTGGTGGCCACACAAAAATATTGACACTTTGGGCCCAATTTGGACATTTATACTTAGGGGTGTACTCACTTTTTTTGCCAGTGGATTAGACATTAATGGCTGCGTGTGGCGTTATTTTGAGGGGACAGCAAATTTACACTGTTATACAAGCTGCACACTCACTACTTTACATTGTAGCAAGGTGTCGCTTCCTCAGTGTTGTCACATAAAAAAGATATAATAAAATATTTACAAAAACATGATGGGTGTACTCACTTTTGTGAGATGCTGTATATATACACACACACACGGGTCACCATGAAATCAAGCAATAAGCAGGTTGACAGCTTTATAGGCTGCACCTTTCAAAACAATTCAGCAACTGAACAAGATATTTTCAATCACAAAATTACAACAGGAAGAAGCAAAATGAGTAGCATAAAAACAAGAATGGTGCATTTCAATGTAATCTTACGTGGTTGTGAACATTACTATCCTCTACTACAAGGGCATAAATAAATAGGACAGCCCACATGGATATTTTGGGAACATGCATAAAACTACCAGCAGAATCTAATTGGCTAGACACAATAGGCACTTGATTGCACTATAAAAGAAAAAAAAAAAAGCCACGCTTATTACAAAATAGTGTGCATAACCAAAACATTCAATGAATCATAACTGCATATTGTGAAAATGGTCCACGTGAAAACGTGATAATTATTAAAAGAGAGTCTTCAAACAAAGTCAATTAAGAGATCCAGCACCAAGGATAATAGAAACTACTTCTGTAAGAACCATTCCCTCAGGTAATAGGGACACTTTCCGGATCCTATTGACCCACTATCTCTAGAGAGGTCAAACGAGCTATAGTCATAACCCTCTATGGCAGTGGTTCTCAACTCCAGTCCTCGGGACCCACCAACAGGCCAGATTTTAAGTATTACCTTGGGGAGTTGCAGACTAGAATACTGCAATCACTGAGCAGCAAGTGATATCACCTGTGATGTATTTCAGCTATCTTGCAAACCTGGCCTGTTGGTGGGTCCTGAGGACTGGAGTTGAGAACCACTGGTCTATGGGATGTTGTAGATGGAAACGCAGTTCTATGGAACTCAGCTCCCACTGCTGATCTCCAGGCCAGTCATGACGATTACTAAGAATACAGGTATATAGGGAAACAAAGCGCTTTAATAGTGTAAAATCACTTAGTGCTTATTTATAATTGCACTTACATGCGTTTGTAGTAAAACAAGCTTGATAATCTCTTTTCTGGCAAAAGTAGTCCACCCAGTAGTCCACGGGGTCAGTGTAAATGCGGCAACGTCAGCACCGCCCTAGCGCCTAGAGCTAAAGGGTCAATGGGATCCGGTAAGTGTCCCTATTACCTGAGGTGGTGGTTCTCACAGGAGATCATCCTCCTCGGTGCTGGATTTTTTGATGAACTTTGAAGATTCTCTTTAATAATTGTCACTTTCATGTGGCCTATTGTCACAATATGCAGTTATGATTCATTGAATGTTTTGGTTGTTCACACTATTTTGTAATAAGCGTGGCTTTTTTTTGTTTTACATTGTAACCACTGTGGTTATATCACATGGTTAAGTCACTGCTATATTTGACCTACTTTACATATTGACATTAGCGTGTTTTTTGTACTAGTTTTTGGGAACCGATTGCACTAGCTTTTTTTAAATGCATGCCAAGCCAAAACCTTTTCTTCGCCTAAAAATAAATGTGCATATACTGTAAAAAGAGTACTGTGTATGTGGCAATCCTAATAGAAACAGAACATATTTTATGGTTTTATTTCCACACAGTAACCTAAAAGAAAGCTAAAATAGAACTAACAGGTTTCTTGTAATCAGACCCTAAAAAGTTTTGCCTTGGTAAAAAGGGCTTGCTTCCATAGAGTGCAGTGTTCTCTTAGGGACCTTTTACACGGATACGTTTTTCCTCTGCAAGAAAAAAAAGTTTCCCTTTAAACACTTTGGGACTTTTCACACCACTGCGCTGCAGGTGTGGTGCATTTTGAAATGTTCTGCATTCTGCATTTTTGGTGCGCTGTTGAAAACTGCACCAAAAACACAGATTCCTATTGAAATTGAGGTAAAAACGCACCATGATTTGCGTTTGAGTCACATGTCCATTTTTCACCAGTGCAGGCAACTCAAAAACCCACCAGAAACGCACAACACATATGAAACACCGCAAAATCGTGGTAAAAATGCATATGCGTTTTTACTGCGATTTTGCTACAGAGCAGTGTGAAAGGGCCCTTATTGTGATTGTTGAAAAAAAAAAAAAAAGAACATTCCTTGTGAAAGCATATAAACACAATGAACTGACAGGTGTAAAAAAACCTTACACCAGTAAGTAAAAACAGACAATTATTGGTGAGGATATTATGCTTGCTAAAAAGCATAATACGTTTATCCTTAGAACTTCGTACATTTTGCAAATACTCTAAAAAGAAAGTTACTCAAAACTACGAAAGACAAACCGCAACATTTGATTTTACACTTTTGCAAATAAATACATGAAGTACACATAAGGAAAACAGCAGCTGACTTTGTATAAAATTACACTTATCCTTGTTACCCCTATCATATGCAGCTCAGAAGGACCTTTCCAAAGATCCCATGGCAATATTAGGATTTTTTGTTTACCTGTAAATTCCTTTTCTCGGAGTGCATCAAAGGACACAGAGGAAGTGTATGTAAAGGCAGAACATGTTTTACCTTACTGGATTCCCTGCATTAAGGTAAAATATGTCCACGTGGGGACATACGACATGTTTCTCTCTCTCCCCCCCCTTTACACTTACCTGAGCACTCTCTCGATCCAGTGCTGTGCCCAAGTATAACAGCGCTGTTCTCTTTCTCTCCTCACAGGACAGAGAAAAGGCGGAGCCTAGAGTGCCAGCGGGTGTTTGTTATTTTAGAGGTAGAACATCCGCTTTAAGAGCCATAAGAACATGGGTTATGCTGCCCCTTCAGGTGTATGGACACTGGCCAGAAAAGAAAAAAAAAGGAAAAAAGTAGGCATAACCCCTCCCAGTTCAGCTAAGTCTTGGTTTTGTAGCAAGCAACGAGAAACACAGGCCTAGGGGAGGGATCTTTGTGTCCTGTGATAGATGCCAAGAATTTTTTTTTTACAGGTAAACCAAAAATTCTAATTTCCTAACCATAAATCACAGGACACAGAGGAGCAAATAGTGATTGCTATATTGGATTTTCCACAGCAATGAAACTTATGAGAGGGAAACATAGCAACAAGACCAGCAAGTCTAAATCCCCAAACAGAAAATTGAGAACCCTCTTATGAAGCCACTTGCGAGACCCTTCGTCTAAAAGTTGCACCCACAGCGGTGAAACCATTGACCAGGTAGAACTTTGCAAACATTTGAAGAGAAGACCAGGTAGCAGCCTTACAAACTTGACAGAAAGTTGATGATGAATGGCCCAGGAAGCACGGACACTCCTAATGGAATAGTCCTTAACCAGGAAACAAGGGAATCAAACTGTCATAACTAAGCCATAGATCTCAGATAAACATGAACAGTCCATACAAAGGTCTGAAGCGCCTTCTCTTTTAGACACTTAGAATAGGTCAAAGGGAAGGCAACACAATGGGGTTTATTTACTAAAGCTGGAGTGTGCAAAATCAGGCTCGCTTCTGCCTAGAAACCAATCAATCAGCTTCCAGGTTTTATAGCCAAAGCTTAATTTGACAAGCTGAGGTTAAAAGCTAATTGGCTACCATGCACAGCTGCACCAGATGCTGAGGTTAAAAGCCAATTGGCTACCATGCACAGCGGCACCAGATTCTGAGTGCCCCAGCTTTAGTAAATCTACCCCATAGTCTTGATTTCAAGTGAAATGAAGAAACTACCTTAAGCAAAAGGATGACTGCCTCGGCACCATCCTATCCTGGTGAAGAACCAGGAACTGTAGAATCCTTGCAGGAATTACTGCAAAACCGACAAGACCAAGCTAAGGTCTCAGCGAGAGGGGATCGCATTGCATTGGGATTGCATGTCCAGACTGAGGGACCTTCCAATATCCTTAGTGACTCCACCTGGGCTCAAAGAGACAGGCACTTCTGCAGAAGCACCAATGACTTGTGATGATTAGCACCCAGCTGAACCTCTCTAGGGCTTGTACCACCATCTGGACATTGTGCGTCAGTCTTCAATGCAATGGCTTTTGCAGAAGCAAATTGTCCAGATGTCCCACAATGGGTACCTCTTGGGTTCTCAACAATCACACAACTGGAGCGAACACCCTGCCATCATCCTAGGGGCTGTGGACAGGCCAAAGCACAACACCACATACTGGCAGTGGCGATCATCCACTGCAAAGAAAAGAAATCATTGGTGAGGTCAGAAAATTGGGCTGTGAAGGTAGGACTCCTTGTTAAACTGATCCCAGAAAGTCCCTCTGATCAAGTGAAGCAATTACAGACCGGGAACAGTCCATCCTGAAATTTTAGGAACTTATTTAGACCATTGAGGTCTGGGATATGGCTGGACACCTTTGTTTGGCTTGGGAACTGTGAAACAGGTTGGCATGAAAACCCTGAGACGTTTACTCTACCGACACAGATGCAATGACCCCTCAGGACAGTAGTCTTTCAAGAGGCTGCAAAGAAAACGTTTTTTTTTCCTGGATCTGAAGGATCTAAACTCTTGATCAAATAAATTGTGCTGTAGAAAAGCAGAGAAATTCCAGTTTGTATTCTCTGAATGCCACGCTGGGGACCCTGCAATCTGAGATTTTCAAGTGGCCACAAAAGCCTTTAGGCGTCCCTCCCCTGATAGAGTGGAAGCGTCCCTTAACTGGTGGAAGCGTCCCTTAACTGGAAGGAGGATTTGCCACCAGGACTAGAGGGCTTGGGGTTTCAGTTCCTACGAAACTAGTGGAGCTTTTATTTGGAGCCGAGACTGGTTGCTTATGAAAGGAACTCTTCTTGGACCCTTAAAGTACAACTAAATGCAACATTTTCTTTTTAGGTTTCAAGAGAGTGGAGAGGGATTAGAACTCCTGTCAGTTTTTATTGCTGTCTGTGCCCCTCTCTATTTGTCCTGTTTAACATTATCTTTAAAAATTAAAGAAAAATAACATTCTAAATTCCAGGTTGTCCCCATAAAAGAAAGAGGGGCAATCTTTCAATGGGGAAGTTCTGGTGACCTGGGGGTCCCCAAGGTATTGCTTTAATTTACAGGAATTTCTTCTCACTTTGTTTGGCTATGGGACAGGAAGATAATGGAAATGTCCGCAATGGGATACAGATGGCAACATTTTTTTTACAGGGGTTATAACTTTCCCTGGCTCTATCCAAACTGAAAAAAAAACAAAAAAAAACTTTTGCCTATAGTTCTACTTTAAGGGCCAGTTCACACCACATGCAGTCCAGTGCGTTTTTTTCTGCATTAAAAATGCATAGAAAGTAGGGTATATGGTTTTCAATGGCATAGGTCACACCAGTGCTTGCAGTTCCAGTAAAAAAAGTACAACATGCTGCATTTTTCCTGCAATGGACTGCGGCATTAGCCCCGCACAGGACTGTACTGGAACGCTGTAAAACGCATCAAAAACGCACTGGAACGCACCTAAATGCACCAAAAACTCACTGCAACACACATCCTTTTTTAAGGTTAAGAAAAAAGAGGGGGGGGGGGGGGGAAAGCACTGGACTGCATCCAGAACGCATCAAAAGCACGCATGCAGGAAAGCACCTGGAATGCATCCGGACTGCGTTTCTATGGTGTGAACTGGCCCTAAGGCATTACTGGCTTTTGATCTGTAACCTTTGCCTTCAAAACATCTACAAATAAGCTCAAGGCTTTCAAAAACAAAAGAAAAATCTTACAGTACATGCCAAATGGCAAGTTCTATAGGATCAGATTCTCTGGAAAGGAGCAGCAGTTTTGCCCAGACCTTAAAAGAGAAGCAAACATTTATACTCACCTAGGTGAATACAGTATGGACCCTATTCTGCATCTGTCCCATGCAGCTTTCAAGGCCTGAGAACTGAGTAATCAAAGACCACTGATTTCCCAGTTCACAGTCTTCAGTGAGCATAGAGCCAATGACTCACAGACTCTCTTCTGGCCCTCCAGTGCTCACTGGAGCGCCAGGCTGTGCAGGGGGCAGGAGCAGTTCAGTCTCCCAACTGCTCGCTGAGAGGGTCATCCGGCTGCCAGTCCAAGCAACCAGGGGGATCCCGATTGTAAAGTCTGAGTCAATCCAGAATTTGAACAAAAAAACAGGCTTTAGCCTGTCAGCTGAAAACAGGTCACAGGAGCGCAGAACAAACTACACTCCTGTGATCCCTAGGAGAAACATAGCCAAAATAGCTTTGGATATACTTCTTTAGGGGATTTCGCACATTCCTACAGCAGCCACCGCAGGCTGCAGATATGCTCCCACTGGAGAAAATTACACCTTAAAAAAGGGCTTCCAACCTCTAATCTGTGGTGTTTTTAAAGGCTGGGACATTATTCAAAAGGACTGTCAGGGTTTTATTGAAATAGGAAATAGTCAGGTCAACAGCCAAAAAGCCCATTCCCTGTAGAATTCTTCCTCCATGGGGTACTGGTGAGCAAACAATTTAGGTGACGAAAACACCTTCTCTAGATGAGCCTAATCAACATACATCACTGCAAGTGAGGGGGCACTGGAAAGCACAAGACTTACTGAGCATGTAGGGGTTATGCCTGGACTGGATTCCTGCCTTTTCCTAGCAAGTGTTCACTCACCTGAAGGTGCCAGCATAAACCATGTAGTAATTAAAGTGTTACTAAACCCACAACAGTACAATCAGTCTGTATATACACAGTATAGCATGCTTGTTATACTCAGTGCGGAACCTAAGGGGTTAATCCTCTGCATTGTGTAAAAAAGTTTGTTTGGTCCTGTCTTCTCTGATCCTCCCCTTCTTCCACTGTCCCCAATCCATCTCCTGATAGAACAGAGCATTAGGGGCAAGCTGCACATGCTCAGACTGGTGTATATTGCTAGAGTTTTTTTTTTTTGGGAAGAGTGCATGTAATCAGCACAGGGCCAATCAGCACTATCCAGAGGGTCAGGGGCCTTGCATCGGACAGAGGAGTATTAAAACTCCTACAAGCTATCAGAAACCTATCGATATACTGCTTATGAGAAAAGGTATTTAGCAGTTTATAATTACTAAAACTAATGCATTTCCATGTTCTGTGTACTGTGGAGACCAGATAAAGTGAATGCAGGGTCCTGGGCTTAGTAACAATAATTTCTGTGTCCTGGGATATAGGTTTAAGAAATTGCCCGTCTAAGAATTCTTCTTCTTACTCATGGGGCCACTATAAAATTTTAACAACTGGGAATTGCAAATCCTGGCCCTATTTATTCCTCAACCAATATAGGTGCAGGTATAAAAAAAAAACTGAATAAAAAGAGCCTAATAACAGACTGTTATTTGTTATTTTTAATTTTAATTTAAATTTGATTTTTGAAAGAGAAAATAGAACTCATCAGAAAAAAACATTTCATCAGTGGAGGTGGAAGAAACATGCTCACCATATGCAGGCAACCTCTTCTTGGTATCTTAGTCAGTGACTCCAGAAGATATTAAAATCATCCTTAGATCTCTCAGCCTCGTCCTCATCACTTGATCCCTGCATTGCACAGTTGGTGAAGGACTCCTCAGATGTCCTGGCGCCTTTTATTGCAGACATTGTCGACATCTCTTTTGCTACCGGTGTCGTTCCATGCATTCTGAAGCAGATGGTGGTTATACCACTGCTAAAGAAAGCTAATGTGGAGAGCACCGTGTTGAGCAATAATCGCCAGTTCTCCACCCTGCCGTTTTTGGCAAAAATATTGGAGCGAGCTGCGGTATAGCAACTTCAACCTCACCTGGAGTCTAATAAAATTTTTATGACTTCCAGTCAGGATTTCATCCTGGGAGAGGTTCGGAAACTGCCCTGGTAATAGTCCAGGATGACCTACTCTGGGCCTTGGATGAGAATGAACTTTCGGCCTTGCTACTTCTTGATCTGTTGGCAGCTTTTGATACCATCGACCATTCTATACTTGTGGATAGGTTGAAGATGGTGGCGGGAATGGATGGTATAGCTCTGGCATGGGTAGCCTCGTTCCTGCGAGACAGGGTTCAATGGATAACGTTGGGATCATTTAATTCCTCCGATAGTCCCCTGTCTTGCAGGGTCCCACATCGATCGCCTTTATCTCCGGATCCTTTTTAATATCTATATGAGGCCGCTGCTGTACATCATTCGCCGTCACAATCTCTCGTTCCATGTTTATGCTGATGACACCCAGATCTGCTTCAAATTATCAAAGAAAGGGGAGGATCAGGTCATGCTGGTCTCCTGCCTGGAGGAAATCCAATCCTGGATGGGTGCCAATTATCTAAAAATAAATGGCACCAAAATTGAATGCATCATCTTCAGTAACCAGGTGTATTCCAACCTGTTTCCGTCCTGGCCGGAATCATTTAACCTTTTCCAATTCCGGCCACTCAGGTTAAGGACCTGGGCATCTTCTTTGACTCTAGATGGACCCTGCGCCCTCAGGTAAATCAGGTGGTGAGTGCATGCCACCTCTACCTGAGGTTGACGAAAAATTTGTCAAGTATATGCCTACCCGATCCTGGAGATCGGCGAACTTGGCCATACTGAAGACTTCAAAATTTAAAAAGAAAACATGCAAACGGAGGGAGAACGAATGAGGTACAAGGAGCTGAATTTTGGAACTCCTTGCCTCTGAAACTGAGACTTGAGAATGACTTTTTGAAATTCCGAAAAATTGAAAACCATACTTTTTGTACAAGCTTTTGGAGTCACCTCATTTTAATTGGGGTGTGATGGACAGACTCCCTGGCTTTTATTTTGTATGTTGCCATGCTGGTTTGCTGGTTCTCTTAAGGTCTTTTAATGTTAATGTCCTTTTGTTTTGCGGATCGAGGCCTTCGGGTTAGACTGCGTAGGTTAAGCATTTTAAAAAATGAATAAATTCACTTTTATAAACATTTTTCAGCTACCTTGTATGAGCCCAGGGGTGGCTCCAATGCGTGTTCAGACACTGTTTAATTACCGTGTCACACGCTTAGAGGTGAGCGCAAGCACGATTGGGTGATCACGGGAGAGCACAAATAGCATGTTTTATTGTGGACACCGTTAAAGAGAAGCATTATGGACACTCATTTCATGGACACTATATACTTGCACTTTATGTTTTGATGCATATCAGTTGATTATATCATTATAAACATTTGATTGTCACAGGTGGAGCACTTTGATTTTTACGTCCACAGAGATGTATGTATGCATGTTTATTTTCTTATGTATGAAGCACTTTTGATGTTTTCTTTGCATTAGGATTGCACTTATTAGATGTATTTTTCACCAACATATTTTGCTTTGGTTTATCATAGAAGTGCTATTGCACATTTTAGTTTATTTAACGCAGACACATTATTTTTATTGTAGTATGGATTGATCCTGACTTTACAGTCGGGATCCACCTAGATGCCTAAACTGGCAACTTGCTCTGCCTCTCAGCATGCCACTGAGAGGCTGAGCCAGCCCCTCCCACCCTCTCCACAGACTAGTGCTCCAGTGAGTGCTGGAGGGGCAGAGCAGGGAACCAGTGACCAACAGTCACCTCTCTCTGCTCAGAGCGGAGGAGGAGAACTGAGCAATCAGCTGTGTTTAATCCCCGAGTTCTCGTGGTAGAGCTGATGGGGAAAAGCTGTAACTGGGATTCGTGCTGCAGCAATCCAGATGTGTATGATTTTTTTTTTTTTCGGCATTTCCGAACTTCTATTTTAACCACTTCCCGCCCGGCCCATAGCAGATGACGGCCAGCAGGATAACATGTCTCCACGCGCCCGCACGCATCGCGGTGATCGGTGTGTCTCCACCGGCGGAGGCGCTTTACCACGTGATCAGCCGTGTCCAATCACGGCTGATCACGATGTCAATAGGAAGAGCCGTTGATAGGCTTTTCCTCACTCGCGTCTGACAGACGCGAGTAGAGGAGAGCCGATCGGCGGCTCTCCTGACAGGGGGGGTCTGCACTGATTGTTTATCAGCGCAGCCATCCCTCAGATCACCACACTGGACCACAAGGGAAGGGGCAACATGTGGATGACCAGGTATGTACCCCATGGCCATCCACATGTGCCTAATCTGTGCCAATCAGTGCCCACAAATGGGCACTGATTGGCACCATTATGTTTCAGTTCTGCCCAGCAATGCCACCAGTTTTATCAGTGCCACCAGTGCCCCTATGAGTGCCCATCGGTGCCCCCTATGAGTGCCCATCGGTGCCACCTATGAGTGCCACCTATCAGTGCCCAGTGCCACCTATCAGTGCCGCCTATCAGTGCCCATCATCAGTGTTGTCGTATCAGTGCCAGTCAGTGCAGCCATATCAGTGCCTGTCATTGAAGAAGAAAACGTACTTATTTACAAAAAATTTTAACAGAAACTAAGAAAAACTTGTTTTTTTTTTCAAAATTTTCGGTCTTTTTTTATTTGTTGCGCAAAAAATAAAAACCGCAGAGGTGATCAAATACCACCAAAATATAGCTTTATTTGTGGGAACAAAATGATAAAAAATTTGGGACAATGTTGTATGACCGCACAATTGTCATTCAAATTGCAACAGCACTGAAAGCTGAAAATTGGCCTAGGCGGGAAGGTGTCTAAGTGCCTGGTATTGAAGTGGTTAAACAGCTCTTGAAAATGTGCCAGGTAAATAGTAGTCAAGATTTATGAGGTGTATGTCACATCCAGGATCGCGATTTGTATATTATTTGGAGATTCGCTAATGCTGGTTGGTATAGCAATCACTATATTTCCAACACTGCAACAGGAGAGCTGCAGCTCTCATACATAGGAGCCAGTCTGTCCCTCTTCTCCCTTTGTCTCTTAAGAGAAGACAGTGTATTATGTAAACCATTCACAAAATATAAAGTGTGGAGGATAAATGACAGTACAGGATAAGAGCCACAGTCCCCCTGTGGCTGTGTCAAAGATATAGAGAGCGCTATAACATTCAGCATCACTGAAACCCCAAATACACAAATGGCAGTGATTCTGAAGGTGGCATACAGTTCATGGACTTAAATAGTAGTTAGCCTGCTCATTTTAATTTTTTTTTTTTTTATTTAGTTCATTAAATCCTGTTGTGGCTTAACACACAGCATTTTTGTGGCCCGAGAGAAGTCAGTCCTGTCCAGTGTCATTTGCTGTACTATACCACACTCACAGATCTCTACAGCACAAAGGCTAAAACTTCTCAAACCAAAACAAAAAAAATATATAATGCAGCTTACCTATCCCTAGATGTGGTTGCAGCAGTAGTTTTCATTTGGGTTTTTTTTTTCATCTGGTAATTTTGACAGTAACACTTCCTGTCTTAGTGTGGCTATACTCGCTCCTACACCGTCAATGAAGGAGCAATGTAGCCAACCTTGGATCTGACAAAATCAACTTTTTTTTGCCACTTAATCAAAAATAAAACAGATAACATACTTTTAAAAGGTATAATTAACAGATCAAAGGAGAGTAAAAAGGAAAAGTTCATTGTTTGGGTTTACATAAACGTTAAGCTACCAAAACAGAAATTACTGTAATTATGAAAGGAGAAATAAACGTAACACACAGTACTCACCTTACCTTATGCTGTAGAATTGGGGCTAGCAAAGGTCTAAAGCTGAGCCAACGGAAAATTGAAAACAATTTATAAGGCACATCATTTTAATTTACAGTTTGTATGAGAAAGACCCCTTTTCAGAAAAGAATGAGCTATGCAACCCAAGCATCTAGAAAGCAGCAGATGAGCACACCCTAAGGTGTAGAAAAAGTATACGAACAACCCCTGCATTACATATCGTCAACAATATTCAAGCTGTAAAGTTAAAACCATATTCCTTTCCTTTGTATCAATCAGTCACACAGAGGAGGAGCAAAACAAAAGAATTTCAGTGTGTTAATTGAAATGAAAGCTTTCTGAGCCAGAATTAGTAGAATGATTTTGACAGTGAAGGACTGGAGTGAAGATGCTTTAACAAATAAAACATAACGAAAACTGTTAAGCTTTATTTTTGGTTCAAGAGGTCAATTTTTTTGTTGTGTTGGGGAAGAAAATGGCTAAGAGAAAGTTCTACAAACTTACTGATTTTTTGTTTTCCTTTTTTTCTTTTACTGTAGCTTTATTCAGTAGGGAATGGCATGTTGCCTACAGGACAGAGATGAGCACAAACAAGTCACAACACCAACTACACAAAGCAAAATAAATGAAAAAAAAAAAAAAAAATTAAATAAAAGCAAAAACACAATGTGGTCTCTCACAATGTTTTACGGAGCAGAATGTAACATACAGTAATGAAAAAAAAAAAAACTTCATGTTTAATTGATTTTCAAAAATTACAGAGGATGCTATTACACAATTGCAATCAATTCTACTATTTCTGGAAATGCTCTTTTTTCATGTCAATAAACAAACCAAATTCAGATGGTTTACCTTGAAATAGACCAATTTAACCTACAATCATAGTCTGAGTAATGTAAATAATTGTACTCTCAAAATTGTGGCATTATGTTCCAGCAACATCCCATAAGAATTATAAAAGGTGGAAAAAATACCCAAATTGCAACATAAAGAGCCCTGCCAACAGAAATATTACCACGTAGCTGTATTCCAGAGAGTGTCTACAATAAAGTGGTGCAATTCTTTTCAAGGAAGCAAATTAAACTGTCAACAAAGTTAGTTAAACTTTTATTGGTGCTGCCTAAAAATGTAGAAAGATAGGTATAACGTTCAGGCTGAAATTGCAAAGAAAAAAACCTCTTAAATATTTGAACACCTCAACCTCACCCTTAATTTGCAGCCCACTATCATGTATTACGGATGTAGTTTTACAGTAATCCAGGGTTTTGTGGGAATTTCTTTTCACTAATGCCCTAACATGTCTTATTACATGAGAGAGGCAGTTGTGGTCCTAGGACACAGTAGGTCTGACATAAGGCTGTGGTTTGAAATACTTATGCAAAAAAGGTTTGGGAGACGGGCACTGTTAATTGTGCTATAAAAGCATTTTGTTTAAAGAGTGCAATAATCGAAACTGAAATTTACACACAATGACCCATCCTTTATTCATCTGAGGTTTCAAACAAAGTGCGTGTTAAAGCAGTTGTAAACCCCTGAAATTAAGCATGAACAAAGCATATCCTGCTATAGTGTATTTTCCTTGATCCAAAGCACCTAGTGTGATTTCGGTCTGCTCTGTCATTCCTTTTCAATCTGCACGAGTCACTTCTGAGAGTTTATGCCCACACACAGCAGGTGATTATTAGCATAAGTTATGCGTCTTTCCCTATCAGACTGTGCGAAATGTCCTTTCCCTCCACTCAGATCTCAGATTACACTCTGTTCCCTACTCTATGCTATGCAGTTTGTGACATCAGATCCTTGATCCCTGCACCTCTGGAACCTCAGAAATGCAGTGTAAAATGTGTGCTTTAGAAGGCTGCAGATAAACAAGTACTACTAGGAGGATTTGTTTCATCTCAGTATATCATCTGAGGCTAGTCACTTCACTGGGTATATTTACAGGTTTAGAACCACTTTAAAAGCAGCATATTTTAACCTAAAAAAAAAAAAGTTTTCTGCCAGCACTTATTTCTCCTGAAGAACCAATCAGCTTTGACACTCAAACCAATTTTATATAATCATGCTTCCCCCCCTTCCCCCAAGTTTAATGTAAAAATCACTGCCAGTGTCCTTTATTAAATGGAGAAGCACTGCGCATATACACAGTCTAACATCAAACTTATTCAAGAATTCTAAGGACTCGTGTGGATCGGCAAAGAACACTTTACAATGCATAAAGCTTGCATTTGAGCCCCTTCACAGCTGCTTCTGACCTGCATTTGACCTAAGCTACAATAAATTGCTGCTGCACTCTCAATGGCCTGTGTTCAGTTTTCAATGTTCTTGAACATAAGAAAAATGTCAGTACATAAATAGGCACTACCAACACCACAGCTGACACTGTTAGGGCTATTTAGCAGATTAAAGCAGCAGTCGCCAACAAGTGCTCCTTGAACCACTGATTGTCCTGAAGGAAACTGTGGTGGTCCCCAGGGGTTCTGCCGCAAATCAACAATGTGACAAATGTAAACCACCTAATGTTGTTTCCAGTGTGGTTCCCAATGCGGGCTGCTATCCAATACCCGAAGCATTGTGTGTATAAGGCTTGAAAAATTCATCTTGGTGGTCTGCGGGATTCAACATTGTGAGTTTTGTGGTTAATGAGGTCCAAAAAGTTGGCGACCACTGGTATAAAGCATCTAGAGCGAACAAGATTTCTCAATTTTTGATTTTCATCTTTTTTTTTTTTTTTTTCTTTTTTAATAAAGTAAAAAAGTTAAATGCAAACCAATATAGATCTCCACACCAACTGGGATGCCCAAAAACAGATTTCTTAATAGTCTACAGCGAACGATAAGATTGTTTTATGTTTTCAGTGGCTTACAATCAAGTCAAACACATGCTACAGTGCATCCGCAAAGTATTCACAGCGCTTCGCTTTTTTCACATTTTGTTGTGTTACAGCCATTTTACAAAATAGATTAAATTAATTATTTTCCTCAAAATTCTACAAACAATATCCCATAATGACAACGTAAAAGAAGTTTGTTTAAAATCTTTGCAAATTTATTAAAAAAAAATAAAAATAAAGTACATAAGTATTCACAGCCTTTGTTCAATACTTTGTTGAAGCACCTTTGGCACCAATTACAGCCTCAAGTCTTTTTGAGTATGATGCTACAAGCTTTCGACACACATATATTTGGGTAGTTTCTCCCATTCTTCTTTGCAGGACCTTTCAATCTCCAGAGATGTTCAGTCGGGTTCAAGTCTGGGCTCTGGCTGGGCCAATCAAGGACATTCACACAGCTGTCCCATAGCCACTCCTTTGTTATCTTGGCTGTGTGCTTAGGGTCGGTTTCCTGTTGGAAGATGAACATTCGGCCCAGCCTGAGGTTCAGAGCGCTCTGAAGCAGGTTTTCATCAAAGATGTCTCTGTCAATTGCTGCATTCATCTTTCCCTCAATCCTAACTAGCCTCCCAGTTACTGCCGCTAAAAAACATCTCCACAGCATGATGCTGCCACCACCATGCTTCAATGTAGGGATGGTATTGACCAGGTAATGAGGGGTGCCTGGTTTAATCCAGACATGACGCTTGCCAATTTAAGCCAAAAAGAGTTCAGTCTTTGTTTCATCAGACAAGATAATTTTGTTTCTCATGGTCAGAGTCCTTCAGGTGCCTTTTGGCAAACTCAAGACAGGCTGTCATGTGCCTTTTACTGAGGAGTGGCTTCCGTCTGGCCACTACCATACAGGCCTGATTGGTGGAGTGCTGCAGAAATGGTGTTTTTTCTGAAAGGTTCTCCTTTCTGCACAGAGAAACGCTGGAGCTCTGTCAGAGTGACCATCGGGTTCTTGGTCACCTCCCTGACTAAGGCCAGTCTCCCCTAAATGGCTCAGTTTGGACAGTCAGCCCGCTCTAGGAAAAGTCCTAGTAGTTCCAAACTTTTTCCATCTACAGAAGATGGAAGCCACTGTGCTCATTGAGACCCCCAATGCTGCAATACAATCCTGTCGCTGAGGTTTACAGTCAGTTCCTTGGACTTCATGGTTTAGTTTGTGCTCTGACATGTACGGTTAACTGTGGGACCTTATATAGACAAGTGTGTGTCTTTCCAAATCATGTCCAATCAACTGAATTTACCACAGGTGGACTCAACTCAAGTTGTAGAAACATGTCAAGGATGATCAGTGAAAAGCGGATGCACCTGAGCTAAATTTTTGAGTGTCATGGAAAAGGTAGTGAATACTTATGTACGTGTGTTTTTTTATTTTTAATAAATTTGCAAATATTTCAAACTTCTTTCACTTTGTCATTATGGGGTATTGTAGAATTTTGATTCCATTTCAGAATAAGGCTGTAACAAAACAAAAACGTGGAAAAAGTGGAGCGCTGTGAATACTTTCCGGATGCACTGTATACCTGTCTCCACTATATTATAATCAAACAGATAACATTGTCTGATTGAAATCAGTTTGCATTGCCAATGTAAATCCAATACCGTAAGGAAATAATAAACTATATTAGACCATGCTACTGAAAGTAAACATCACATTTTAAAGTGTAAATTTATTGTCACAAATTTTATTTTATGTGACCGCTAAAGTCTTTATATCTGACAATCTGTTTTCTACATTCCTGAAGCTTCACAAGGAATAGACCATTTATAACTGATGCCAAAGTTACAAAAAATTTGAAATCTAAGACAAAACTTTTTTGCATGAGAAAAAGATAAGGAAGCCTACTTGTGCCAATTTTCATAAAATTAGTAGGTTTTGAATGCGGAGATAAGCAAGGAACAAAAATAAGAAATGTAATTTTTAATGCCTAATACTAGACCAAATTTCTAGAACCTAAAAAAAAAAAAAAAATTATAAATCACTACTAATTAATTTTAACAGGTTTTTACTGGCTGCACTCAGTGTCGGGTCAAATTAATGGAGTATAAATTACAGGAAGGATGGCATTGTAGCATAGACAATTCATGTAAAATTCATCACAAAAGAACCAGTATATATTCCCATGTTGTCTCTTCGGAAGTGTGATTTACTGTATGGTCAGCAAAACTAAAGCTTCAGCTAACTCTTGGAAACAGGATCATACATCAGTGAAATGTGGACAGGCAAACCACACTGCTTTTAAACACAGGCAGTTCTACACTAGGATTTAAAGGTCAAGTTCAGCATTAACCACTTTAAGACCAGCCTCGTTTTGGATTTTAGGTGTTTACATGTTTAAAACAGGTTTTTCTGCTAGAAAATTACTTAGAACCCCCAAACATTATATATGGTTTTTCTTCTAACACCCTAGAGAATACAATGGCGGTCATTGCAATACTTTTTTTTGCACCGTATTTGCGCAGCGGTCTTATAAGCGCACTTTTTTTGGAAAAAATTCACTTTTTTGAATAAAAAAATAAAACAACAGTAAAGTTATCCCAATTTTTTTTTATATTGTGAAATATAATGTTACACCGAGTAAATTGATACCCAACATGTCATGCTTGAAAATTGCGCCCGCTCGTGGAATGGCGTCAAACTTTTACCCTCAAAAATCTCCATAGGCGACGTTTAAAAAATTCTACAGATTGCATATTTTGTGCTACAGAGGAGGTCTAGGGCTAGAATTATTGCTCTCGCTCTACCGGTCGCGGCGATACCTCACATGTGTGGTTTGACCACCGTTTTCATATGCGGGCGCTACTCGCGTATGCGTTCGCTTCTGCGCGCGAGCTCGTCGGGACAGGGGGGTTTTAAAAATTTTTTTTTTTATTTTTATTATTTATTTTACAATATTTTATTTATTTTTACACTTTAAAAAAAAAAAAAAAAAAAAAATTGTGTCACTTTTATTTCTATTACAAGGAATGTAAACATCCCTTGTAATAGAAAAAAGCATGGCAGGGCCTCTTAAATATGAGATCTGGGGTCAAAAAGACCTCAGATCTCATATTTACACTAAAATGAAATTAAAAAAAAAAAAAAAAAAAGTCATTTGTAAAAATGACATTTGAAAAAATATGCCTTTAAGAGGCGTGGACGGAAGTGACGTTTTGACGTCGCTTCCGCCCAGCAGTGTCATGGAGACGAGTGAGCGCCATCTTGGGCTCACTTGTCTTCAGACACACCACGGGAGTGGATGCGATCGCCTCCGCCGCTACCGACGGCTCCGGTAAGTGGCGGAGGGCACCGGATCGCGGCGGGAGGGGGGGGGGGCCCTCTCCCGCCACTGACAAAAGTGATCTCGCGGCGAATCCGCCGCAGGGACCACTTTTATCTGAAAGCCGGCCGCCGCACGAAAACGGGGATACCGGGGTTATGGCAGCTAGCTGCTGCCATAACAACGATATCCCCGTTCAAACTTAGGACGTACATCGGCGTGCGGCGGTCGGGAAGTGGTTAAGAAAAGAATACTTGCATGTTTTACAGGTAATAAATGTGAATTATTTTTGTTATACATGAGCCTGCAAAGTATTGCACCCACAATCAGTAGATTGCGGGTGCAATGTCAGGCTCCTGCAGACATTTTCTAAAGCTCTCTGCACATACCTCTGGGCTTTCAGTTACTGAGCTGCAGGAAGCATCAAGTCGGGGAAAGTAAGTCGGCGGACACAGCCCCACTGTTCTCTATGGGGCTGTCAGATGGAAACAGATCGTGTGTCCGTTTCCATCCGGCCAGCGGGTCTATGGATGGTCCGATCAAATCCACCTGAAAAACAGCTAGGTGGACCTGATCGGACAGCGTGTGTGAAACTAGTCTTATTAGGGTCCTTTCACACGGGCAATCCAATCAGGTCCGCCTCTCAATTTTTCAGGTGGACCTGATCAGACCTTGCAGCCTCCTTTATGGAGTGTCGAATGTCAGCGGACACGTCTGCCACCACCTGCCACCACCTGCCACCACCTGCCACCATCTGATCCGATCCTGCCCGCAAAATCCAGGCGGATGGTGGTCCTATTCTCCATCTGCCTGGCGGATCAGATGAAAACGGACAGGTGGTCGATTTCCACCCGATTTCCCCATAAAGGAGAGAGGGACTGTGTCCGCTCTGCACAGCGGAGCGGACAAGACCTGTCATTTGCCTGCTCAGCGGGAATCAGCAGTACGATCCCCCGCTGAGCAAGCGGAATCTACTAGACTGAGGCGTCTGTGTAAAAGGGGCTTTAGGAGTAGATCAAAAGAAAGGAGTTAATAACTTTAAGAAATACATTTTTTTTTGGGGGAGGGAGCGAACTGGCACAAACTGCTTAAAAATCAAGGCTGTTTATATGTGGCCTATGAATGGCAAGCAGTCGATAAACGATAAAGAAAACATTGTGGCTGGAGTCAGGCTCTGCATTCTGAGTTATATCTCCTGTGTACATAAAGTATAAACGGTGGCTTCTTTTTTTAGGGGGATATAAAAAAATAAAGACCCTGACAGAGGCTGCAATCTTCCTCTGCATTAACAGAAACAAGATGCGTGCACAACTGTGTGCTTTACATAAATGACATGATAAAAAAAAAAAAAGATGATTTTCCTTAAAAAACACAAGCATTGCCAATTTGCTTAAAGTGTTACTAAGGGATCATTTTTTTTTTGTTTGTTTGTTTTTTTAAACATGTCATACCGCCACTGTGCAGTTCGTTTTGCACAGAGTGGTCCCGAACATCCATTTCTGGGGTCCCCCAGCGGCTCTTGCAGCTCCTCCCTCATTAGATAACCCCCTAGGAGAAAAGCTCTCCCGAGGGGGTTACCTTGCAGGCACGCTCCCGCGTCCAGCATTCGGCATCCATAGAGGCCGAATGCAGGACTAGGCCCCGTCCCAGTCATTGGATTTGATTGACAGCAGCGGATGCCAATGGCTGCGCTGCTATCAATCTATCCAAGCAAGAGCCGGGAACCCGTGAAGAGAGGGACGGCGGGGACGCCCCGATGGAAAATCGGGGCTCAAGTAAAATAGGGGGGCTAGGGGGCCGGTGACTGCAAGGTGTTTTTTCACCTTAATGCAAAGGTGAAAAAACACGAGCCTTTACAACACCTTTAACACTTTATAATGAATGAAGCAGAAATACCAGAACTGCCATTTCTGACCTTCTGAATTTGCTAGCTGCCAGGGTTTTGCTTACCTTACCCGAGTCACTAACCAGATGCAAGCATGCAGCAAGGGCAAAATAAACTCCTTACCTGCATACTTAGTCTGGTTCAGTGAATAAGGCTTCTTTTATTATTTGTTTACACATTGGCCACAAATACCCCTGACACACATTGTAACACCCGTTACAAAATAGGGAGACAACAGGAAGTGAGAAGAAACATACTCATATGAAGGGAAATTCACTCCTGTAAGGGTTATCTTGAAAAAAAGAGGTCTCCTTTGAAACTTTATCACCAATCCTTGCTTCCACAACAACCCAAAATTTTCAAAATCCAGTTGTCACAGGGACAGAAAGTTAGGTGAAATCTTCTGAACAGGGGCACAGACAGCAAAATAAATAGAGATGTTAACCCTTCTCTATCCAAAAAAAACACTTAAATTTTATGTGGCTGGAGTTGCACTTAAAAAAATGTAACTTTTCCAACTTAAAGAGGAGGTCCAGCCAAAAAAGAACAAATGTAAAAGTCAGCAGCTACAAATACCGTAGCTGCTGACTTGTAATATTAGGGCACTTACCTGTCCAGGGAGCCCGCGATTTCGGCACCCCAGCCGATCTTCGGATGGACTCCCGGGTGCTGCCGCCGTCATTCCTGGTATGGAAACCTAGCAGTGAAGCCTGTTGGCTTCACTGCTGGTTCCCTACTGCTCATGCTCAAAGCGTGCTGCGTTTCTAATTGGCCTGGCAGTGGGGGAAGGAGGGGGGGGCCGAACTTCCGGGAGATCGGGCCATGGCCCGTCTCCCAGGAAGTGGGGAAGGGGACCCGTCGAACGGGCCCCTGTTACCCCCTGAAAGGTGCCAAATGTGACACTGGGGGGGGGGGCCTAAGCATATAAGCGGAAGTTCCACTTTCGGGTGGAACTCCGCTTTAACAAAACTACAGAACCTATGTTTCTAACCTGGGGACTGCCCGTACCTGGAATTCCTCTTTAAACAACATGACAGATAAACATTTAACATGATAAACTAAAGTATTTACACAAGGAAACCACTTAAGAGAAATATGTGCTTGATTAGCGCAAAAAACATATAACAGCACTGTGGGACTGAATGAATGTAATGATCAATGCTTTTTCAAACTTCAGTCAAAACTGTTTTAGGGCCAATTTACTTGAGTGTTCAGCCAGGTACAGTGTGAAGAGCCATTAATTTTTTTTATAGTAGTGTTGAGCTACATGAAACAGCCTGCATAAGTGAATACCTTTCTATCACCTGAAATACCTGGCTGATCCTGCCCTCCCCTCTGTAAACTGACCATGGTTTATAATTGCTGCTGAACCGTGACACCATTGTCAGTTACATGCCTCCGTCATCCGCTGTCTCACCTCTGTCCTCACTCCCCCTTCCCTCCCTGTCAGCTAGTGACAGTGCCCTCCCCTCTCACTGCTAAAATGACTGTGTCATGTACATACAATCCCCTCTGTTAGAAAATGCTATGCTCCAATGCACGTTCTTTGTAAAAAAAAAAAAAAAAAAAAAAATGCAGATCTGTACCTTATATCATAGCGCCGCTCGGCGCTCACTTGACTGCCCACTACTCTTCTCCTCCTGTCCCGACTGACGTCAGCGGGGGATTCTCAACCCCTCCCACTGTAGCTGTCAGATCGGGAGAGGGAGCAGCGAGCAGTCATGTGAGTGGCAAGCGGCGCTATGAAATAAGGCACAAATCAGCATATTTTTTACAAAGAACATACACTGGAGCATAGAATGTTTTCTAACAGAGGAGATTGCATGTACAATACAAAAGTGGCTTTGCAACCACTTTAACTTTAAAAGCCATTGTTAGGCTTTTCAATTTTGCTAAGCAACTGCAGGTTGCATGTAAAACTGTTCAGAGCTTTGCACAGTTCCAAATAACCTTACCAAAAATTATCTGTAAAATCAGGCATGATTGCCATCTTTTCTAAATTTAGACATTCAATGTAAAAAAAAAATAAACAAAAACCTAATTTACAGAAAACCTAAGCAATTATCATGTAGATCAATGTGGAAAAGAAAGAAACGTCGCCATGATGATTGCGGGTCTAATGCTTGTGAACAGACAGTGCAGTCTAGGTATAAGTTTCGCATTACGCCAAGGATAAATGAAGGACAAGTGCAAATACATCCAACCCGATTCTGAAAACTATTGTTTCAGTTACTGGCATGAATTTTACACATATGGACATTAAATACATTGCCAGATTTGTAAAGTTATATGAACACAGTACATTTTAGTATTAAGTCCATTTTCTGTCCATGCTTGTGCTTTACAAGAATTTTATAAAGTGAACAGCAGTACAAACAAATCTGCTTTGTGAGTCAAAACATAATAGGATGCTACAACTAAGATGAGTTTCATCCACACAAAACAAAGGTCCCTTTCCTGAGATGCAGCAAGCGTTCTACCAACGTTTAAAGTAGTATTATCACTTGTCCCACCAAGTATCCTATCCACTATAGTAAGACATCACTGCCTTAACACAGAGCTCAGAATTTCTGAGGAGTATTAGACACAATTTGTCAAGACTCGAAAATAGTAGTCGTTTTAGCCGTTGGACATTCTCCAGCACTGGATGGAGTCCTGCTGTGATCTTTAAAGGCCAACTTCACCTTTTTGGAACACGTTACACCCATATTTAGGATGTAACATGCTCCGGCAGTCCCCGTCCATGGCAGCAGACAGGTGTTGCTATCCCTGCATCCGCTGCCACTTTTTAAAAAAGACTTAGCTGTAGACAGGGCCGGTCTTCCACCGCAGCAGAAGGTATGTAGTTCTCAATGAATTGCAAGGGTGCTGATGAACGTGCTCATAGTTCATTCATAAGCCCTGCAGCTTTCAAATTGCCAACCTGCACAAAGGTTCAAGCAAAAAGCTGTAGGGCTTGTCATGGGCCATCATGGATGCTTTATAGTCTCCTGCTGGAAAAAAAACTCTTTTGCAAGAATATGTACATTTATTTATTTTTCCCCAAAAGATGAACTCATCCTTTAACTTTGATAGGTTACCTGTAAAAATAAGAATTGGAATATACTTTATGTAATATTGTTAAATGGTCACGTCACACTATTAAACAGCTGCAATAATGACCAATAAAACCACATGATTACACCTAAAACAGCTTTACCATTACGGACTATAGCAAATGGCACCTAAAGATTTTAAAGAAAAAAACAATTCAGGCTGCTGAAATTTTAATTTATTCAAAAGGAAAGCTCCACTGAATGATTCTCAGCGCAGTAGGGGTGCAGCAAGAGGGACATGAAACATGCACACATTATTGCATCAACCCACCAGTTTCAAGACCTGGAGCAAGCACTCCTCTACCCACCTATCCGATGGAGTCAGCTGTTGGTTTGGGTCAACAACTCGCCTCAGTTTGTTTCCGCAAAATCCATTGGGTAGGCTTGCCTTTAAAACTGGATATACTGTTTAGGGGAGAGGGACACACTGACCAGGACATCATTACAACAGCTTTAAGAACAACTAAACTACTTTACTGCTTCTATTGAACCAGAGCTTACGGTTATCTAAGAGTTTAAACATCTATACACTAGAAGCAGTAAAGTAGTATACCCAAAATTTATTGTAATAGTATTGTTATAGCAAAAACCAGAATATATTGAGTTAAGAGCAAGACTTCTATATGAATTTTGCTAAAACTAGGTTTATGCTGGCCACACCATCAGTTGACCTCTTCAGAGATGGATACAAAATAAGGATGAGCTATATTAGGTTGATGTCACTAGCATCCCACGCTTTTGGTGCATGTGGGGGCGGGGAAATTTACAGTTGCAGCTCAACAATCTGGTGGCTGTTTTTGACAGGTACCTCTCGCCGCGGCGAGGTATGTCAAACGTTCTTGCCCCCCTCCTCCTTCCCCACCGCCAGGGCAGAAAGCACAGCAGGGAATCGGTGGTGAAGCTGCAACGCTTCACTGCCAGTTTCCCTTACAGGCTATGGCAGCGGCAGCACCCGAGAGCCGATTGAAACATTGGCTGGGGTGACAACATCTCTGTATTCCAAGACAGGTAAGTGTTCTAACATTAAAAGTCAATAGCTACAGTATATGTAGCTTCTGACTTAATTTTTTCCCGTGGGGGAGGTGGAGTACTGCTTTAATAGAAAAGTGCTTGTTTCAGGTCTTTAAACTGGAGAGTTGATGCAACATGTAAAATATATATTTATGTCCCACTTGCTGCACATCATTCAGTGGGGCTTCCGCCAAAGAGTTTATGGTTATTCTGGGGTTTAAAAATTAAATCAACTGTAACATAAGAGAAAACGTCAGGGTGTTCAAACTTCAGTGAAGGAACACTACAGATAAAATATTCACACAAAGAAAAGTGGGTTAGAGTTAGTAACTGCTTCTTGTAAAATAAAGCAGCTATATACAGTTCAGCATACCTGATACAGACAATGGCACACACTGCGCAGCTGAGTAGGGAATTCATGGGTGGAGCTTATAATGGCATGAAAGAACTTCTCCGTCATCTGCAGTAGACACCTCTGGTTTTCTTCAAGGCTTTCAACTCCATCCAACCTTCAAAGACATAATTAAAATACCAAGATAGAAACACAGCCATGTTATATCAGTTGAAAGGGCAAAAACAATATTTGAAAGTATTTTCAAAAGTAATGCTATGAAAAAATGGAAATATAAAAGTTTAGTATGAAAGTAGTAAGCAGTGAGTCTCAGATAGGTAAATGTATACAGGGGGTCCCCTACTTACAAACACCCGACTTACAAACGACTCCTACTTACAAACGGAAGGAGACAACAGGAAGTGAGAGGAAATCTACCCCTAGGAAGGGAAATTCACTCCTGTAAGAGTTAACATGGAAAAAAGGTGTCTCCACTGATGCTTTATCACCAATCCTTATTTCCCTAATAACCCCAAATTTTCAAAATCCAATTGTCATTGGGACAGAAAGTGAGGTCAAATCTTCTGAACAGGGTCACAGACAGCAAAACAAATGTTACAGGGGTGATAGCCTAGGGAAGGGTTATCTAAAAGACTTAAAAATAGATTTTTTGGCTGGAGCTACACTTAAAAAATTTACCTGTTCCGACTTACAAACAGATTCAACTTAAGAACAAACCTAAAGTCCCTATCTTGTTTGTAACCCGGGTACCCCCTGTAGGGTGATATTTAATGTTAAAAGCTTTAAGACAAATACCTGCAAATATTTTTTTTTTATGAATAAAACATTCAGTTGCCAGTTTCCTTACAAGTACAAATGGGCTTCAAATGTTACAGTAAATGCAATATTCTAATGTTTCGACCCTGTACGCCAAGTAATATACAGTGTTGAACTTGTCAAACTGGTAATGAGAAACGTCAAAGCATTTGGTGCGGATAAGATTAAATAAAGGCAAACCTTGAAGAGTCCACTTCAAAACTGACATGTTGCCATTCAGGAGATGTTATGATCAGTCTCAATAGTGGTTCCAAAAGTTTCTGAAGATACGTGGCCCCATATACCTGAAAGCAATATAGGAAACCATTGGAACAAGATCAGTTTCAAAAATTGGTTGAAAACCAAAATGCCTGTATCTGAAATTTGACAGGAGCAGAGATTGCCAACTCAGAGAAAGAGCCTAATAGCCATAGAATTTGAATATGGCCTTTGAGAGATTGTAAAATAAGCAGCCTTTGCAAGTTAATTACCACACTAATGTGTTCTACTGGTATTCATTAGGCTTCACATTTTTACATGTTTTTAAATCACCCATAGAAGATTTTTTATTATTAACAAATATGGCAAATTTAACTAAATAGCTACAGTGCCTGACAAACTCCAGCAAATCATTTGTTTTTAAGTTTAGGATGTGTTTTGGAGTGGAGAGGAGCTACAGCATTTTACAAGTTTTTACTGCTATCTGCATGCCCATTGAAGAAATTTCCCTTCACTTCTGATGGTAGCTTTAAAATAAATACCACAAAAGTGTATAAAATACAAATCAAACATACATTTGCATTCAATACAAGGATTGCACACAGTTTTTACTGGAAATACAAACCTTAAAACAGAATGTCATGATTTTACTAGCTAAGCTGTTTCCTCTGAAAAGTGTCTGCATGGAGTCCGCTAGCTCAACTTCCTTAGAAAACATGTTCCACAGAAGCTGATACAGTAAATGTCGGGAATCAAAGAGCGTCACAAGGACTCGTGCCAGCTCATCCTAAGCAGAAAAATAAAATCTAGGTCATATTTAGGAATATTTATAGATAAATACAAGTGTAATGTCACCACTAAAACACCCTTTGGTTGCTCCATTACACTTGAAAAACAATATAACTGACCCACTGTGAGCAAGGAACCACGTTGGCTAAAGCCATGGCAATAGGCAATTCTCCTTGGTCTCCCATCATGGTGACTAATTCCACCAGCCTTTCAAAGCGATCGGCTAGAACTGTCTCAGCTAATGTGTCAAACTCCGTTCCCTGTTGCAGAATTTTTGTAAGGACTTCCATAAATGTAGCTCTTGTCTGTAGGTCCTTATGGTAGCCAAGACCTAGGATCAAAGCATGCACCGATCAAAATGTGCATCTAAAATGTTACCTTTACGGTAAAGGATAAACAGCCAGCCATAGCGACTCACCTATTGAGTGCATAAGGCCACTATCCACATTGGCGTTCAGAAGATTAGACATAGCTAATACTGTACAGTGCCTTAAGGAAGCTAAGCGCCGAGACATTCCTCTCTTCCTGCCACCCGTCTGTGTGCCATCATCTTCAACCTCACTGCAATCATTCAGCAGGTTCATGAACAGTGTGAAATACCTAAACAAAAGAAATTAAGATGTGTAAGACAAGTATATAACAAACCCTTAAGACCAGGTTGATTTAGGCCTCTTACCAATTCAATATCTGTGTTTAATACTTAATACTTATGCCTAATGCACTTTTTTTGCAGGTAAAAAAATAATAATGTGCATTTACCATTTTTTTCTTCAGGAGCCTAGAAAGCATTGAACTAGCGATAAGATCGCTAGTGCCATAGAGATCTCCAGCAGATCTTTCTGTGTATCTGTGTGCCTGTACATCCCGTACAGGCAAGCAGATACACTGGCAGGAAGTATCAATGAACTGCCACGGTGCTACACATCGCCGGTAGTTAATTGAGAACTACAAGCAGCCAGCCGCAAAGGATGTCGGGACCTGCAGTTCATTCACACAGAGCTGTGTGAATGAATGTCGCAGCCATGTGGGTGGAGCTCACACAACCACACCGATTTTAAAAAATGGACAGCTAGTACGAGGAACTTCTCACTGTATTACTGTCATGGGGGGGGTTGAAATCGGGCAGCGATCACCCTCCGACCCCACTTTGTCGAATTAATTAAGTCTCTGGGATTTAGTCAAGTATTCTAGTAAATTAATCTTGCCTCACCTTCTGCCAACAGGTGTTTTACATAACCCTATGTTCCCCCTGGCATCAGAAAACCCCTCAGCTTTTGCCGGTCCACTAAAGATACCAAGTACATACACAATCTTTTTTCCTTAGACTGTGCTAATTCCTTTACATATTTACAGGAGCACTGGAAACTTCCCCATCCGGAAAACTTCAGATTTCCCACTTTGCACATACACTCCTTAACCACTTAAAGACCAGCCTCGTTTTGGATTTTAGGTGTTTACAAGTTTAAAACAGGTTTTTTTGCTAGAAAATTACTTAGAACCCCCAAACATTATATATTGTTTTTTTTCTAACATCCTAGAGAATACAATAGCGGTCATTGCAATACTTTTTTTTGCACCGTATTTGCGCAGCGGTCTTCTAAGCGCACTTTTTTTTGGAAAAAATTCACTTTTTTGAAAAAAAAAAATAAGACAACAGTAAAGTTAGCCCAATTTTTTTTTATATTGTGAAATATAATGTTACGCCAAGTAAATTGATACCCAACATGGCACGCTTCAAAATTGCGCCCGCTCGTGGAATAGCGTCAAACTTTTACCCTTAAAAATCTCCATAGGCGACGTGTAAAAAATTCTACAGATTGCATGTTTTGCGTTACAGAGGAGGTCTAGGGCTAGAATTATTGCTCTCACTCTACCGGTCGCGGTGATACCTCACATGTGTGGTTTGACCACCGTTTTCATATGCGGGCGCTACTCACGTATGCGTTCGCTTCTGCGTGCGAGCTCGTCGGGACAGGGCGCTTTAAAAAAATTTTTTTTTTTTTTTTTTTTTTTATTATTTATTTTATTTTATTTTATTTATTTTTTCACTGTTTTTAAAAAAAAAAAAAATTTGGATCACTTTTATTCCTATTCCAAGGAATGTAAACATCCCTTGTAATAGAAAAAAGCATGACAGGTCCTCTTAAATATGAGATCTGGGGTCAAAAAGTCCTCAGATCTCATATTTAGACTAAAATGCAAAAAAAAAAAAAAAAAAAAGTCGTTTAAAAAAATGACACTAAAAAAATTTGTGCCTTTAAGAGAGTGGGCGGAGCCGTCGAATGACGTCGCTCCGGCCGTCACATGGTATGGAGACGGGTGGGGGCCATCTTGGCCTCACTTGTCTCCATACCTCAGCAGGGAAAGGACCCGATCGCCTCCGCCGCTACCGACGGCTCCGGTAAGCGGCGGAAGGCGCGGGAGAGCGGCGGGAGGGGGGGTGGCACCTCTCCCGCCGCCGATAACGGTGATCTCGCGGCGAACCCGCCGCAGAGACCACCATTATCGTGTACAGAATCGCTCACTGTAAAGATGGATATCTCGGTTGTGGCAGCAGCTGCTGCCGTTACCGAGATATCCATCTCCAAAAAAATGACGTATATACAGTGAGCGGGGCTTAAGTGGTTAAAAACATCATGATCAGCCTTGACATCTCAACCCCCTCTGAAAGTAGATGTAAAAACTCCCCACATTTGAGCAGTCTGATCTTTCTTGTATACGGCCTAGCTCTCTACAATGCATGGCGCTATATCACATTATATGCTTAATTTGGAATGCGATATAAGTGAATCATTTGATATCTCCAACTGGAACAAAATCTGGTCAGCTGCAGCCACATGCTCCACAAATAATCTGTGTATGCACAGAATTTAGGCTTGGCTCACACCTGTGCCGTTTGCTTTGGATCCATTTCTGCCGTGCCTTTTGCACACGCGTTTTGATGGGGTTTTTTTATGCATTTTTTAAGCTTTTTTTTGGTCAACTTGTTGTTGGGTGGATTAAAAAATGCAAATCGCTGCAAAAACACACTACGTGCTTTTCAACAGCTTCTAAATTGAAGTCTATTGAACCAAAAACGCACCCTTTTGCATTTATAAAAGTCCCTGACCCTTTTCAAAAAGAAGCGGCTGAAAAAAAACTCCCCAAAAAAAAAAAAACAGATGTTAACGTATCCCACAGGAAACCAAGTTAAATTGGCTTCAGTGCATTTCTGCAAAAAGCATTAAAAATTGCTTAGGTGTAAACTGAGCATTATAGACAATTTTTAGTTGTTTGAATATTGAATGTTTTTTCACTTTTGATTATTGCGATTTCACTTAAGAAGCGTTTATCACCTTATATTTTTTATGACTTGGGTGGTTGCTTTGTGTCATGCACCGATATTACATGCAAATTAGATTTTTCTTAAGAGGACAGCGCAACATTATTTTTGGCAACTGACATTTTAATTTTTTACAACATAGACAAGATAACACGAAATGTCAAATATAAAGAATATACATGTCGGTAGAAACCGAAACGTTCACAAATACTAGCCAGATGCGACAAAAATGGGATTATCTGAAAAAATAGAACAGTATTATAAATCCCACGAGGTGGAAGAGTACCTTAACAAAAACTTTTTTAGTAAGATATTATTGCCGTTTCATGTGTAAATGCCTTTTCTCCCTGTATCTATTTAAAATGTCAACATTTTGTACAAATGAACACAACAATTATGAATGAATATACTTTAGCAAGTATAATCTGCTCAACAATGCCTTTTGATGTCCTTGCAGTTGCAACAACAAATTACTGTATTTATTGGCGTATAACACTCACTTTTTCGCCTGCAATTTGGGCTGCCTAGGGGGGTGGGACGAGCGCCATCAGTTTACATACAGCGAGAATCTCCTGTTTACTCAGCAGCCTCTGTAATAGGAAGTCCTGTCTCCTGGGCCGGCATTGGACCAGCGTTTTGTTTATCTTAGAAGCCGGTCCAGGAGGCGGGACTTTGTATTAAAGAGGCTGCCGAGTAAACAGGAGATTCTCCTCCCTGTCCCCTCCGAGGCAGCAGTAATCTGAGGTGAGGCTGCAGTTGGGCATTGACTAGGCTGCATTCATGGCAATAGTGAGGCTGCATATGGGCATTGATCAAGCTACATTGATGGGCAATTGTGAAGCTGTAGATGGGCATTGATCAGGCTGCAGTGATGGGCAATTGTGAGGCTGCAGATGGCATTGATCAGGCTGCAGATGGGCAATGGTGAGGCTACATTAATGGGCACTGACCCTTATTTTGCTTCAAAGTTCTTTATTTAAAATGAGATTTTTTTTCCTTGAAACTTCCCTCCTAAATTGAAGGTGTGTGTTATATGCCGATAAATATGGTAAATAAAAGTCTGTGCTAAAGAAATGTGTGCAATTCCCTTGCTATAATCAATCCTTTATTTCTTTGTAAATCTGGCTGAGCTAAAGAAGAAGTTGCTTTCATGAGCCACTAGAGGGAGCACTGAGCAAGATGTACGTTGGACTCTAAGCTCTTCAGCCCCGGAAGGATTACCCTGCGATAAGGCACTGAGTTAATTTAACCAACAATTGTGCAGACATGCGATGCTCCCAAATAAAATTGATGTCCTTTTTATCCCCTACAAATAGAGCTTTCTTTTGGTGGTATTTGATCACCTCTGCGTTTTTTATTTTTTGCGCTATAAACAAAAAAAACACCACTATTTTTTTACTTTATGCTAGAAAACATACCCAATAAAAAAAATATTTAAAAATCAAATTTATTCATCAATTTGGGCCAATATGTATTCTGCTACATATTTTTGGTAAAAAAAAAAATTCCCAATAAGCGTATATTGATTGGTTTGCACAAAAGTTACAGCATCTACAAACCATAGGATATATTTATGGAGTTTTTATTTATTTCTACTAGTAATGGCAGCGATCAGCGATTTTAAGTGGGACTGCTACACTGCAGCGGACAAATCGCACACCAAGTGACACTTTTTTGGGGACCAGTGACACCAATACAGCGATCAGTGCTAAAAAAAAAATGCACCGGCACGTACCAGTGGCACTGGCAGGGAAGGGGTTATAATCAGGGGCGCTTTGACTTGAGGAAAACAGAGATCCGTGTTTCTTAGCAGAAACACAAGATCTCCATCTTCCCCTCTCACAGACCACCATTCTGCGCCTCCGGAGAACAATCTGCCAGATCCGCTGATTGGCTCCCGCTGTGTCCAATCAAAGTAGGAGCGGGTCACTGGTGGCACGCGCCCCAGACCCAGTTCCCGAAAGTACAGGTAGTATATCTGAGTATATTTGCACAGGGCGGTCCTAAAGGGGTTAAAGTGATTTTTAAAAAGGTACATTTTTCTCAGTTTAAACATTTAATATGTTTTCTATTTTCTATTGTGAATAAAATATAAAATATGGGTTTGAGATTGCAAGTCATTGCATTCTGTTTTTATGTAGATTTTATACCGCATCCCAAATTTTTTGGAATTGAGGTTGTAGATGTGGCTTGAATGGGTACATTACTTTTGTTCAAATGTTAGGACCATGGCACAAGGAGACTTGTTTATACACTGTTGTCCCCACTTCCCCAATCCTTTGAGAGGAACACATTTAAAATGATTGTAAACACTATTTTTTTTTTTTAAATAACAAGTTTATACTTGCCAGCTTTGGGCAATAGAATTGCACAGAGAGCCGGGATCCTCCTCTAGGTAAAAAATGTTTAGGCTTTAGAACCACTTTAAGGGCTCCTTCACACTTGCTTTGATTTTAACACAGTAGTACTCCCAAATCAGTAGTACTCCCCCGCTCATTAGTACCCCTGTTCAGCAGATCACCAGCTCATTAGTACTTCTGATCCTCCACTCAATAATAACCTTCGTCATTGCTGATCCCCTGCTCAGTAACCTTCAGTACTGCCGATCCCCACTCAGTAGTAACCCCCCAGCTCGGCTGATCCCCCACTCAGTAGTAACCCCCCAGCTCGGCTGATCCCCCACTCAGTAGTAACCCCCCAGCTCGGCTGATCCCCCCACTGAGTAGTAACGCCCCAGCTCGGCTGATACCCCACTCAGTAGTAACCCCCCGACTCGGCTGATCCCCCACTCAGTAGTAACCCCCCAGCTCGGCTGATCCCCCACTCAGTAGTAATCCCCCAGCTCGACTGATCCTCCACTCAGTAGTAACCCTCCAGCTTGGCTGATCCTCCCCTCCCCCTTAGTAACCTTCCAGCTCAGCTGACCCCCCCCCCCACTTAGTAGTAACCCTCAAGCTGGGCTGATCTCCCCCCCCCACTTGGTAGTAACCCTACAAGCTCAGCCGATTTGCCTCCCCCTCCCCCCACTCAGTAGTAACCCTCCAGCGCTGCTGATCCCCCACTCCGTAACCCCCAGGAATACTGATCCGTACTCCGTAGTAAACCCCCCGCTTCGCCGATCTCCCACTCAGTAGTAACCCCCCACCAGCTCGGCCAATCCCCCCTCAGTAGAAACCCCCCACCAGCTCGTCCGATCCCCCACTCAGCAGTATCCCCCCACCAGCTCGGCTGATCTCCCACTTAGTAATAGCCCTCTAGCTCGGTCGAACCCCCACTCAGTAATAGCCCTCTAGCTCGGGCGATCCCCCACTCATTAGTAGCCCTGTAGCTTGGCCAATTCCCCACTCAGTAGTAACCCACCAGCTCGGCAAATCCCCTCTCAGTAGTAACCCACCAGCTCGGCCAATCCCCCCTCAGTAGAAACCCCCCACCAGCTCGGTCGATCCCCCACTCAGCAGTACCCCCCTACCAGCTCGGCTGGTCCCCCACTCAGTAGTAACCCCCACCAGCTCAGCCGCTCCCCCACTCACTAGTAATCGCCCCCAGCTTGGCCGATCCCCCCACTCAGTAGTAGCCCTCTAGCTCAGCCGATCCCCCACTCAGTAGTAGCCCTCTAGCTCGGCCGATCCCCCACTCAGTAGTAGCCCTCTAGCTCGGCCGATCCCCCACTCAGTAGTAGCCCTCTAGCTCGGCCGATTCCCCACTCAGTAGTAACCCCCCAACCAGCTCGGCCGATACCTCATTCAGTAGTATCCCCCCACCAGCTGGGCCGATCCCTACTCAGTAATACCCCCCCCCAGCTCGGCCAATCCCCCACTCAGTAGTAGCCCCCACCTCGGCTCATCCCCCACTCAGTAGTAGCTCCCACCTTGGCTCATCCCCCACTCACTATTAGCCCCCACCTTGGCTCATCCCCCACCTCGGCTCATCCCCCACTCAGTAGTAGCCCCCACCTCGGCTCATCCTCCACTCAGTAGTAGCCTCCACCTCGGCTGACCCCCCCTCAGTAATAGCCCCCACCTCGGCTGATCCCCCCACTCAGTAGTAGCCCCCACCTCGGCTGATCCCCCCCCCACTCAGTAGTAGCCCCCACCTCGGCTGATCCACCCACTCAGTAGTAGCCCCCACCTCGGCTGATCCCCCCACTCAGTAGTAGCCTCCACCTCGGCTGATCCCCTCACTCAGTAGTAGCCCCAGCTCGGCTGATCCCGTACTCAGTAGTAGCCCCCAGCTCGGCTGATCCCCTACCCAGTAGTAGCCCCCAGCTCGGCTGATCCCCTACCCAGTAGTAGCCCCCAGCTCGGCTGATCCCCCTACCTAGTAATAGCCCCCGCTCGGCTGATCCCCTTGTTTGCGGATGCTCCTCTCTCCAATTCCTGCTCACTTACTGCTATACTGCTTCCCATGGTGCTCACATGTGACTTCTGCTAGTTTCTCCTGCTGTGGTCCCCCCAGTTCTGCTGATCCTCCACCACTCAGTCCCATCTCTCCGGTCTCAGCTAACTTTCTGCTATAGCGTTGGCACTTTGCACATTATATATCATCTGCTTGTTGCTCCACTATGGACCCAGTTACCTTTCTGCTGCACACCAGATGTAACGTCTGCACCAGACACTCCCAGAATTACATAAAAGACAGCTGGAAAACAGCTAACACATGGCCATGATTAAGGCCTGACAGCCGAAACGTGTTGGTTCTTTTAAGCTGTCATTCATAAAAGATTTTAATAAAGGAAGACCGCCAGATAGGAACCAAGACCAGCATTTAAAATAGGAAAGGTCTATTTGCTGTACACCCAAAAACTGCACTTAACAGATTTGCAGTTTTACCTCAGTTTTTGGTAGGGCAGTGTACATAAAACACTGTCTTGTTCTGGATACAAAAAAAAGAGAAAGTGAAATTTTAATACGCTTTACAAAAACATAGCTGGTTTTAGACTGACATGTAAATTTTAATAAAAATTTGATAATGTCACTTTGACGATTTTGTTCAATTATATTCTTTGCCCCTGAATGGTCAGTTTAAAAAAAAAAAAACTACTATACTAGGGATAATTTCATACCTGTACTAAGGGAAATGCATAGGTGGCCACTGCTAACTTTTCTCTTACTAAAATCCTGGTTGTCCTCGAGGTTGTGCCAATGGATTCAATAACTTTTGAGTTACTGAAACAGAACAAGAATGCAATAAAAGGAGTTCTAATCTTAATTGCTTTAAACTTGGTCAAAACCCAAACATATAACACATTGAAGCTGTTTAACCGCTTCCCATCTGGGCCAATTCTGGCACTTTGCTCCTACATGTAAAATCATCATTTTTTTCTAGAAAATTACTCAGAACACCCAAACATTATATATGTATTTTTAGCAGAGACCCTAGGGAATACAATGGCGTTTGTCGCGACTTATGTCACATGAATTTTGCGCAGCGATTTCTCAAACGCTGTTTCGTGAATTAAAAAAAAAAAACTCAGCAAAGTTAGCCCAATTTTTTTTCATAATATAAAAAATTATGTTTCGCCGAGTAAATAGACCCAATATGTCACGCTTTAAAATTGCGCACTCGTGGAATGGCGCCAAACTTTGGTACTTAATCTCCATAGGTGATGCTTTAAACAATTTTACAGGTTACCTGTTTAGAGTTACAGAGAAGGTCTTGGGCTAGAATTGTTGCTCTTGCTCTAACGCACATGGCGATACCTCACACGTGTGATTTGAACCCCATTTACATATGTGGGCACGAATTACATATGCGTTCGCTTCTGTGCGTGAGCATGCGGGGATGGGGGAGCTTAAAAAATGTTTTTTATTCTTTATTTTACTTTTACACTCTCTCTTTAATTTTTTTATTTTATCACTTTTATTCCTATTACAAGGAATGTAAACATACTTTGTAATAGGAATAGTGCTTGACAGGTCCTCTTTGTGGAGAGATGTGGGGTCTATAAGACCCCACATATCTCCTCCAGACTGTAAATGCTGAGATCAAAAAATAATGAACTGCCCCGGCCTTTCCAGCTGCATCCCCAGAATTGTTTACTTTCGCTGGCCCGGACATGACATCATAACATGGCTCCAAGGGTCAAAGAGATGACTGGGGACCACCAAAAATCTCTATGCTCAACTTCCGGCTGTGACCAATTCGTTCTCCGGCTCGCCAATTGTAGGGGCGAGCCGGCAGAAGCACCGGAGGGTGGCAGGAGAGGACACCCCCCCCTCTAAGTAGATCAAGCGGCTGAACTACCACTATTATTGTTCTTACGGTGCATAGAAAAAGACGATATCTGGAGGATGCGTGTAGCTGCAGGCATCATTCAGACATCCCCACTCAAAGTCCATGATGTCATAGGACGTACCTTGGGCGGGAAGTTGTTAATCAGCATGACAGCCAGAAAGCAAGAAAGCTAGGAAATAAAACTTTTCAGGCTACAGGTCAGGAAAGGCAAGCTATTCATTTTTCCTAGCACGGGTGCTGTTTAAACTGATGCAAATGCTTCTTTGTGCTCTGTAAAATGCTTTCAAATGTTATTATATGAATATTATAAATAATAATACAGGAGGAATTCTCTGCTGTGAGTAAAAGCATGTACCTACTTGAGAAATAATTGAGATTTTGCTTCCATCAACTCAACACCATCTCCTTCCTCAGGTTGAAGAGGTAGGCCAGCAAGAAGAGATACCACTGCTTCCATGCTTGCTTGATCCAAATCTCTGCAGGAAGGAAATGAAATCACAACATATTACACACCGGCCCGTGTGAGCCAATTCAGAAAACTGCAGCCACATTTTCTCTGCCCAGGTGCAGCGCACAGCATGTCATTAAAAGAGAAGTATGGGAACCAACAAAATAAACATTATGTTCACCTAGATGGCTGCAGCATTGATCTGAGCTGCAGCTGTCCCCTGCTGACTCTACCCAGAGAACTGAGCGATCAAACTCCCCCTCATCTCTGACCAGAGCCATGACTGTCAGTCAGCAGCTCTCTGCTCTCCCCTCCAGCACTCACTGGAGCGCTGGGCTGTGGTGGGGGCGGGAGGGGCTGGCTTAGCCTTTCAGTGCATCGCGGAAGGGATGAGCCAGGTGCCGGTCCAGGGATCTGGGTGGATCCCAACCATATGGTCAGGATCTTTCCCGAGCCTGGAGCAGCAGAGTGATATCAGTTGACAACAGGCTTTAATATGAATATTTGTGAGCCACTGTACTCATGTATATGGTGGTGTTATTATAAAGTACAGCGTGCAAGTGTTTGAAAAAAAAAACCCACAACATTAGCTATATTTTGCAAATGCTCTTATACATGAGTACAGTATCACACAGCCATTTATTCTAATAACATTGCACCTGGGTGGAGGACATACAACTTCAGTTACGCTGAACAGGCTCAGTGGGCCATGTGCAGGAGCCTATATAAACAGCTTCAACTTTGTGCTGGAAAAACAAATCGCATTGAATACCTTGTGAGGCATTTTACATCCTCGTCGGCAGCTTGGTTAGATGTTCCCATTACCCAGTCAGTCAAATACTCGACCATCTTGTTTCTAAAAATAAAAGAAAATATTACCTACTCCACAGGTTTTTATAAACAAAAGTAATTAAAAGAAAAAAAATATGGGAATCAAACTAAGGGCTCATTTAGACATGCAAAGAAATCTGATTGCCCATACGTTAAGATGCATTAATGGTGCACTTTTGGTGCGTTTGTGTCATGTTAAACGCTTGCCAGAGATACCTTCTCAGCTAGTATTAGTTTCTAATCTGTGATGCGTTTGAAGAGCGTTTACACTGACATCAGTGGAAGCAAATTGGGAAGCGGCAAAGTCTGATAAACAGCACAGGTCGAGTCAATTTTGACACAACATGATGCAAACGCAAGCATGTGAACACAGTGCACAGCAATGCACACAATTTTGACAGGCGTTCGTGGAGCGGCAAAAACATCAATGAAACACCTGCTTTAGAAGCTAGTCTAAACTTTGTCTAAAGCAATTTAGGTTGGTTTTCTCTTTCCAGTTTACAACGTAAATAAATACTGAACCGCGCCACGAATATTGTGTTAGACCAGTGCAGCAGCTATTTATAACCAAGCAAAAAAGCATTCCAAAAACAGAAAACAACAACGCTTGCGCTGGTATAAAGCCCATGAGAGTACTAGCCTTGTTTCTTTTAGGACTGCTGAGCTTTCTGGTGCCCCCTTGATTTATGTAAGCTGCTGCGTTGTTTGATTGTACACTCTGACTGCATACCCTTGTAGATGGGAGTTTTGACTCTTGCAGAGACCATACCCCTCTGTGGAACCATGTTACAAGCTCTGTGAAAGAATGACTTTCCCAATTCCAGGGCTGGATTGGAGATCTGCCATGCCAGGTAGACCTTTGCTTGGCTGGACAGACGCACTGGGCGATTCACTCCCACTCCACTCCTCCAGACAAAAGGTCTGGAGTGAAACACGACAAAAAGTTAACTGCCTTGCAGGAGGCCTCCCATGAGGGTCAGAAACTTCATGCAGAAACAAACTGCGTTGTCGTTGTGACCAGCGGGTATGAGAGCTGAATCTTAGGGAGGAAATCTTCTTCTGAGGGATTAAGATTCTGGCTTGGCCTGAGTCCTAGATTAGACCCAAGTAACCTAGAAGGTGCTACAGCTAAAAAGCTACTTTGTACAGATAACTATCCAGCCAAAGATTTTAAGAACTGGATCTTTTGGACGTTGGCAGACAAGGTCTTGCTGAGGAGTCTCATTAGCAGGTCATCTAGGTAACCTTTGACATGAATACCCTGGGTTTGCAGAACTGCCAGATGCTGGCGAAAGCACTTTTGTTAACACTCGGGCTATAAAGGAGAGCCCGAAAGGCAGGGCCACAAACTAGAAGCACTTCCACATAAAAACACATGAAGCGTTGGTGTGATAGGAAAATGGGACTATGGAGATAGGCATCTTGTCTGCTTACTGATGCAAGAAATGCCCCTTGTCTAAGGGAAGCAATACCAGATCTCAGATACCATCCAGAATTTTGGTACACAAAAGAATTTGGTTTAGGGATTTTAAGTCCAGTATTAGGCAGATGTCCCCTTATTTTTTGAATAGAAACCTTGGAAAGGTTCTTTTGAAGAAAATGTTACAACTATCCCTTGTACTTTAAGTTGATACAAGGCAGTCATTAAATCTTGAAGCTAAATTCACACGTTGCACTTCGTATCAAGATGAGCACCTGACACAGGATCCCATGCCTGAACAAAATGTTACGGTCTGGCCCCACACACTGCAATCTGGGTACGACCCTGAGTTAAACACTGATCGGAAACTGCTAGGTGGCACAAGGGAGTAATCATTCACATATTGGGAGAAGTTTCAGATGAAAAAATGTCAGTGGTTTAAGGGCTCTTTCACACGGGCGGTCCGTCCGATGGACTCTGCTTTGCTCAGCAGGGGATTGATCGGCTGATCAACTCTGAGCAGGCGGATGACAGGTCCGTCTCTGCTCACTGTGCAGAGAAGGACCTGTCAGAGCCCCGCTCTCCTCTATGGGGAGATTGGATGAAAACGGACCGCCTGTCTGTTTTCATCCAAACAGGTCCTCCAGACAGATGGCTAATAGGGTCTACATCCGTCTAAATTTCACAGACAGGATCGGATGGGATATTGGCAGATGTCAGCGGACATGTCACCGCTGACATCCGCCACTCCACAGAGATGAATGGCACTCCCCAACAGGTCCGCCTGAAAAACTGACAGGCAGACCTGATCGGAAAGCACGGGAACTAGAAGAAAAAACACTTCACTGGATAACAGGTCCACCACCCAATAAACTAGGCCTAAACTGGACTCTCATGGAGTGGACGGAATCATGATTAGGGCAGCCCTAATAAAAAGTGTGAGCATCCAATCAACTGGCAGCATATAGCCCTGGGTCTATGAACACAAGTCATAAAAAGTATCACGGACAGTACTTAATTTTTCCTACACAAGTTTACAAACACAAGTCATGTCAAGCCATTTACATAATATTAAAGTGGGGTTCCACCCAAAAAAACAAAAATACCTGAAAAATTCTAAAAAACAAAAAAACCTGAAAAATTCTAAAAAACAAAAAAACAAAAAAACATTTGGATATATATATTTTTTTTTTACTTACCTCTAAATGCCTGTGGCTAGGTGGTCCCTCGTAGTCTGCCTCTTCCTTTGCCTGGGCTGGTGACATCACTTCCCCCCTCGGCACAGGAAGGGCTCGGCTCTGCTCCCTCCCTCCTGTCAATCATCTGGGACCCATTACAGGTCCCGGGTGATTGAGCGGCCAATCACGGCGCGCGGCGCCGCTCGCACATGCGCAGTGGGTGCCAGGCTGTGAAGCCACAGCCCAGCACCCACAGCTGAAATGCTGGCGCCGACGAGCGGAGGGTGGGGACGAGCGGGGCTTCGATCCCCAGCATCGCTGGACCCAGGGACAGGTAAGTGTCCAGTTAAAAGTCAGCAGCTGCAGTATTTGTAGCTGCTGACTTTTAATTTTTTTTTTTTTTTAATGGACCCCCTGGGTGGAACTCCTCTTTAAGTATTAAGATAGTATTAGGCTAATACTCAAGACTAAAGTGTGCATTTTAAAAGAAAAATGGCACTGGCAGCACTAAAAGGTTAACCACCTCAATATTGTCGTACATAAAGTACTGTGCAAACATTTTAGGGCTCTTTCACACGGGGCAGATCAGTGATGATCCGCCCCGTGAACATCCGCTTGCTCAGCGGGGATCGCTCCGCCGATCCCCGCTGAGCAGGAAGATGACAGGTGCATCGCTGCACACTGTGCAGCAACGGACCTGTCAGAGCGCCGCTCTCCCCTATGGGGGGATCGGATGATGACGGTCCGTAGTGTCCGTCGTCATCCGATCCGATCCGAAAACGGATGGAAAAGTAGGTTTTTCCTCCGTTACACTTTTCGGATCGGAGCGGGTCGGATGTCAGCGGACATGTCACCGCTGACATCCGACGCTCCATAGGGATGAATGTATGTCCGTTTTTCATCCGAAAACGGAAGGGTGAAAAACGGACATACGGATCCCTCGTGTGAAAGAGGCCTTAGCCAGATGTGAAGAAATGATGTAAAGTAAAAATGGTTTCAAAAATATTTTACATTTTTATCAATTTACATAATACAAAGTAAGCAAACAGAGAAAAATCTAAAATCAAACCAATATTTGGTGCAACTATCCTTTGGCTTCAAGCCAGCATTGATTCTTACACTAGAAAAAAGTCACATTTTGTAGGATTAGTGTCAGGTGTATGATTCCCAATTATCAACCAGTGCACTACCCGTTTGGAGTTTGTATGTTCTCCCTATGTTTGTGTGGGTTCCCTCCAGATACTCCAGTTTCTTCCCACACTCCAAAGACATGCTGGTAGGTTAATAGGCTCCTGTCTAAATTGGCCCTAGTATAAATGTTTGTTAGAGACCTTAGATTGTAAGCTCCATTAGGGCAGAGACTGATGTGAATGTATAATACATACGTAAAGCACTGCGTAAATTGACGGTATACAAGTACCTGTAATAAATAATCATACCAAGCAGGTGCTAATGATCAATTTCATATGTTGGTTTTGACACAAAAACAGATGCGTAGGATGCTTAAAGCTAGGTGAGGAACAGCCAAACTCTACTACTAAGGCAAGAAGACAGGAAGACAGTTTCACATCACAGCTCATAACACCATGGCAAGACTGAGCATAACAAGACACAAGGTAATTGTACTGCATCTGGAAGGTCTCTCCCAGGAAAAGAATTCAAAGCAAACTGGCTCTTTAAAGTGGGCTGTTCAAGCCCTTTTGAAGAAGCACGAAGAAACGGACAATGTTAACCCTTTCATGACTAAGCCTATTTTTGAAATTTGGTGTTTACAAGTTAAAATCCATATTTTTTGCTAGAAAATTACTTAGAGTTCCCAAACATTATATATATTTTTTTAGCAGAGAATCTAGAGAATAAAATGGCGATTGTTGCAATATTTTTTATCACACGGTATTTGTGCAGCGGTGTTTTAAACGCAAATTTTTGGAAAAGGGACAATTTCATGAATTTTAAAAAATCCAAACAGTAAAGTTACCCCAATATTTTTTGTATAATGTGAAAGATGATGTTACGCCGAGTAAATAGATACCAAACATGTCACCCTTTATAATTGCATGCACTCGTGGAATGGCGACAAACTACGGTACCTATGAATTTCCATAGGCGACGCTTTAAATTTTTTTTACGGATACCAGGTTTGAGTTACAGAGGAGGTCTAGGGCTAGAATTATTGCTCTCGCTCTGACGATCGCGGCGATACCTCACATGTGTGGTTTGAACACCGTTTACATATGCGGGCGCGACTTCCATATGCGCGAGCTCGCGGGGACAGGGGCACTTTAAAAAATTTTTTTTTTTTTTTATTTATTTTATTTATTTTTTTACTTTATAAATTGTGTTTTAAAAATTTTTTTTTTTTTTTTTTTTTACTTTTATTGCTGTCACAAGGAATGTAAACATCCCATGTGACAGTAATAGGTGGTGACAGGTACTCTTTATGGAGGGATGGGGGGTCTAAAAGACCCCCCATCCCTCCTTTACACTTCAAAGTATTCAGATCGCCGAAATGGCGATTCTGAATACTGTGTACTTTTTTAAATTCGGCGCCATTGGCAGCCGAGTAAACGGGAAGTGACGGCATGACGTCGCTTCCGCGCTTACAACGAGAAGGCTGGAACGAAGCCGCTCACAGCTTCGTTCCAGCCCGCCCCCAGCCGCCGAAGGTACCTGATTGGACACCGGGCTTCCCGATCGCACGGGAGGCCCGGTAACAGCGGCGGGAGGGGGGGGATGTCCCCTCCCGCTCCTCCGGTATAACAACCGAGCGGCTTTTAGCCGCATCGGTTGTTATACTCGGGTAGCCGATCGCCCGCTGTAAACAACGGTACCGGGATGATGCCTGCAGCTGCGGGCATCATCCCGGTATAACCCCGGAAAGCCGAGTACGCATATCTGCGTACGGTCGGCGGGAAGGGGTTAAGGACTGCAGACTCAGTGGCCAAGGAAACTTAATGCAGCAGATGAAAGACACATACACTATATGACCAAAAGAAATGGGATGCCTGCCTTTACATGAACTTTAATGGCATCCCAATCTTAGTCCGTAGGGTTCATTATTGAGTTGGCCCACCCTTTGCAGCTATAACAGCTTCAACTCTTCTGGGAAGGCTGTCCACAAGGTTTAGGGAGTGTGTCTATGGGAACGTTTGACCATTCTTTCAAAAGTAAATTCGTGAGGTTAGGCACTGATGTGGACGAGAATGCCTGGCTCGCAGTCTCTGCTCCAATTCATCCCAAAGGTGTTCTATTTGTTTGAGTTTAGTAGACTGTGCAAGCCAGTCAAGTTCCTCCACCCCAAACTTGCTCATCCATGTTTTTATAGACCTTGCTTTGTGCACTGGTGCGCAGTCATGCGGGAACAGGAAGGGGCATCCCAAATCTGTCCCCACAAAGTTGGGAGCATGACATGGTTTAAAACATCTTGATAAGCTGACACCTTAAGAGTTCCCTTCACCTGAACTAAGGGGCCAAGTCCAACCCGTGAAAAACAACCCCACACCATAATCCCCCCTCCACCAAATTATTTGGACCAATGCACAAAGCAAGGTCCACAAAGACATGGATGAGCAAGCTCAGGGTGGATGAACTTGACTGGCCTGCACAGTCCTGACCTCAACCCAATAGAACACTTTTGAGATGAATTAGAGCAGAGACTGCAAGCCAGGCCTTCTCGTCCACATCAGTGCCTGACCTCACAAATGTGTTTCTGGAAGAATGGTCAAACATTCCCATAGACACTCCTAAACCTAGGTAGACAGCCTTCCCAGAAGAGTTGAAGTTATTATAGCTGCAAGGGGTGGGCCAACTCAATATTGAACCCTACGGACTAAGACTGGGATGCTATTGACGTTCATGTGCATGTAGGTAGGCATCACAAAACTTTTGGTAATATAGTGCATCAGGCTTACTTCCCTTTAACATAGGAACATGTCCAGCAGTGCCATCAGGACAGAAATGGTGCAAACCAGTAGGACCCAGGTACACCCATCTACTGTCCGGAGATGTCTGACCAGAAGTGGTCTTCATGGAAAAACTGCAGCCAAAAAAAAAAAAACCATACCTCTGATGTGGAAACATGGCTAAGCAACTCAAAAATGCACAAAAACATAGGAACTTGTGTGCAGAAAAATGGCAGCAGGTGCTCTGTACCGATGAGTCAAATTATGAAATATTTGGCTGTAGAAGGTAGAAGTTTGTTAGCCAAAGGGCTGGAGGGTGGTACAATAATGAGTGTCTGCAGGCAACATTGAAACATGGTGGAGGTTTTTTGCAAGTTTGGGGCTGCATTTCTGCAAATAGAGATTTGGTCAGGATCAATGGTGTCCCCAGCACTAGGAAATACAGGCAGATACTTATCCATCATGGCATACCATCAGGGAGGCATGAGACGGGCTGGCCCAAAATGTATTCTGCAGCAGGACAACGACCCCAAACATACAGCCAATATCATTAAGTCCTGGAAGTGATGGTTTGTCCCCCACATAGCCCTGATCTTGACATTATGGAGTTTGTCTGGGATTACATGAAGAGACTGGATTTGAGGCAGCCTACATTCTTAGAAGATCTGTCGTTAGTTCCCCAAGATGTTTGGATTACCCTACCTGCAGAGTTCCTTGAAAAACTGTGCAATTATACCTAGAAGAATTGATGCTGTTTTGAAGGCAAAGGGTGGTCATACATTTATCTTCTTTTCATATAATTTTTGTTAATTGATAAAAATAAACTAATGACAATTATATTTCTGAAAGCAGTCTTATTTTATAGCACTTTTTCACAGCAATATATATATATATATATATATATATATATATATATATATATATATATATATATATATATATGTATATACATACACACACATACTATTATTGAGGTGGTTATACCAGCATCATGGTTGCAGTTACAACTAGAGGTCGACCGATATCGGCCGATATTTGGCTTTTTTTACTTAATCGGCATCGGCCGATTGTGCTGATAAAAAAAAGCCGATTATAACTTCAGCGGGACTTGCAAATGACTTCTGTAATAGAAGTCAATGCAAGTTTCCTGAGGTTATCTGTGGAGAGGATTCTCTCCTCCTCTGGGCAGCCTGCCAAGTCTGATAAGAAGATACATTGTATCTCTTCAGGTTCTTTTAACAATGAGCTGAACTCTGTGTGTAGAAGCTCTCAGTTTAACCATTTAAAGACTCAATCTTTTCTGACATTTGTTGCTTACAAGTAAAAATCCTGTATTTTCTGCTAGAAAATCACTTAGAACCCCCAAACATTATATATATTTTTTTTAGCAGAGACCCTAGGGAATAAAATAGCCGTTGTTGCAATATTTTATGTCACACAGTATTTGCGCAGCGGTCTTTCAAACGCAATTTTTTTTAAAAAAATTAATGAAATTAAAAAAAATAATCAGTAAAGTTAGCCCATTTTTTTTCGTCCAAAAGTTTTGATTACCTGTTTTTGTGTATTTAATATTTAAGATATAGTTATTTTTTTTAATCTAAATTATACATACAAGTGAACTGATTGGAGGTTTGTTTTGTTTAATGTTTAAATGTAAAAAATTTTCTGTATCACTTATTACTTAAGGTTGCTTTCACACTGGAGCGGGCATGTGTTGACGGTAAAATGCAGTTTTAGCGGCACTTTACCGTCATTTTAGCGGCGCTATTCGGCTGCTAGCGGGGCGCTTATAACCCAGCTAGCGGCCGAGGAAGGGGTTAAATGCGCCCATGAAGCGCTGCTGCCGAAACACTTTGCAGGCGCTTCGGCAGCGGCGCGCATTCATTTCAATGGCAGGAGTGGTGGAGCAGCGGTATACACCGCTCCAAAGATGCTGCTTGCAGGACTTTTTTTTTTTAACATCCTGCCATCGCATTGCCTCAGTGTGAAAGCACTCGGGCATTCACACTGAGACTGCAGGGGAGCCGTTTTACAGGCACTTTACAGGCGCTATTTTTAGCCCAAAAGCGCCTGAAAAACGCCCCAGTGTGAAAGGGGTCTAACTGTTAGATTCTATGAGATGAAGGGGAAAAAAAAAAAATCGGCCCAAAAAAAAATCGGCATCATATATCGGCCATCGGCCACCGCGATTTCTAAATATCGGCATCGGCCCGAGAAAAACCCATATCGGTCGACCTCTAGTTACAACCATAATCCTGGTACCATTCTTTTCAGCAGGCAATTCCCTATCTGGTAAGGAGTGATCCGAGCGGCTGGACAGCCTTTCCAGGCTCATCCCACTGGGGACTGATGTGACCACTCGCAACAGTTGCACTGTTCTGTTACCAACTGTGAAATCACTGAGTTCATTGACACAGCTTCTCTTCATTCTTGACCAGATAGAGCCACCTACAGCAGTAGGATACTAGGCAGAAAAAAACAGCACCACCTATGGGCAGTTCTAGCTAGTGTTAAGCCACAAAAAGAAGTAAAAAAAAAGACAAACATAAAGAGGTGGGTGCCATGTCTGTCAATGAACGTGGAGAAATGGATTTTACAGTAACAAAAAAATCCTGTTCTCTCTTATTCATTCACAGACACAGTTTCTCTTGATTGAGCAGTGCCTCAATAAGAAGTGGGAACAAAAAAAAAAAAAACACAACAGGAGCCAACAGGCAGGCAACCAGCCAGAGAAAACCCGCTAAAGGAGAAACAAGGAATCACAAACAATCGCCTGCAAACCAAAACAAGCATTCAAAGATGCAAAAAACATCAACCTTGTAAAAATTTGGTAAAGGCATGAACAGGCGACCAAGTAATCACCTTGCAAACTTAAGACACAGACGCCTGATGTCGGAAAGCCCAAGAGGCACTAATCGCCCTGGTACAGTGCGCCGAAGCTGGGAAGGGAGGAACCCAACCCTTAGTAGCATAAGCATGAACCACCCTCTGCCAGATACATAAAGAAAAGGTGGCAGAAGAAGCCGCAAGAACGTTATGTGGCCCATCCTTAAAAATCACAAAAGGAGAATCTGACCCTCTGGAAAGAAGACAATGCACAGGTATACACGAATCGCCCAGACCACGTCCAAGGAGTGTAGTGGAACCTCCTTAGGGTGTGAAGGATGTAGACACAGTGAAGGAAGGCCAATGTTCTCATTCAGATGAAAAGCAGACACCACCTTTGGAAGGAAAGATGTGGACGGACAACCATATCCCCATGTTGATCAAATAAGGAGACTTACAGGACAAGGCCATTAGCTCTAAAAATTGTGCAAAAGTGAGAGCAATCAAAAAAGGCGACCTTCTGAAGAGAGCATGAACAGGGGAACTTCCCAATGTCCCCAATGGGAGGCTTCTGAAGGATCAAAAGAACCAGGTTCAGGTCCCGCGGTAGTAACTGAGAACACACCAGAGGTGCCAAATGAAGAACCCCTCAGAGAAAAGTATGAATCAAGAAGTGCATGGCTAAGGGTTGTTGAAACAGGACCGCAAGGGCAGACCTGACCCCTATGGTACTCAAGGCAAGATTGTGCTCAAATGCAGCGTCGAGGAAAGTCAAGAATCAAGTCAGCAAGAAGGCCCAAGGCAAGACCAAAGCCTGTCAAGGTGCAATGAAAATTCTTGCAGGAGGTATATTTTTACAGACCTTCAGCAGACCCCATTCTCCCAGAACCGGGCTTTCAAAAACCAAGCCAGCGACGGTAAAGCAGAGCGGAAGATAGGCCCTTGGGACAGAAGATCTTTCCTTAGAAGCAACCTACTACTAGCGGCACCACAGTGGCATACCAGGGTCTATGAAGGCAATCCAGGCCACCAGAAGGAATGGCCTTCGGTCCCTATCCTGTGCAGCAGATGAAGAAGCAGCTAAAAAATAAAGGAGATGCATACAGGAGATTATAATGGCTCCTGTGTTGCATCTGCCAGATGACCCCACATTCTCGCCACAATTAGTGGTACTTTCTTGTTGTAAGGGGATCCACGCCAGCTGTGCCCCAACCATACAATAAACTATCGAATGCCATCTGGGTGTGGAGAACCCCTTATCCAGCGCCTGACGGCTCAGGTAATCTATGCGTCAGTTGTTCACACACGCAATGTACACGGCAGAGAGCTGGTTGTGACGGAACCGCTCGGGCACCCCGGCTAGGTGCTTCCGTCGGCCAAACTTTCCCTCATGCCAAACAGTTCCAACAGATCGAGAGCTAAAACCAGCCCTTTCTACCCCAAACATCGTATACAGACAAAATGTGAGGTAAAAACCAAAAGGAATTGCTTTTTATTGAAACTCAAATACGTTACACCTCACAGAGGACATCCCCCCTCCTGATCATATTACCCTAATACAAACTGTACACAAAAATATAATTATCATAGCTAAGTAACCACCAACATTACACAACTAGCCACCTGGACAATGTTGGGATTAATCAATCAGATATTCCCATGTCAGGTCAAACTTCTCGACCCAAAGGTCACAATAAAAGTACATTACATATCACATTATAGTTTGCTAGCAGACAGACAATAGGTGAGTTAATTAGCACAATTAACAATACAAGCAGTGATCTCACCCCACCTCAGACTAGTAGGCAACATAAGACCCAGGGCTTTCCATATCTCATCAGCTTTCTTTTCACATATATCTGTTTACGGAGTTCCAGGTTGGCAGAGACCATCAGGGCTTCCTTGATTGTTATATGTAATAACGTCCTTTTTGCATTATATGACAGAACATCTTCCTAAATGCTTGTAGCTCCCTCAAATGCCAGGGCCCATAGTCGGTAGGCAAGAGGCTAGCCTTCAGTCCCCTCCAAAAACCTCTGTCCCTGGTGATTCCATCACACTGGTACAAAGAGCTCTGTGCACCAAAAAATTCTGAAAGTTTCCAGCGCCATGCCACCCAGATTATCAACATAGACCACTGATGTGGCATTGTCTGATTGAAACCTGACTGGGCACTTACAAAGAAGCTCTATTCACTGCTCTAGACTAGTCTAACTGCCCAAGTTCTAGGACATATTTCAATTAAAGTGAGGAAAGGAAACTGACCAGGAATATAAGGAGACCCAACAATCTTTGTCACATCCCAATTATAGACATATATGGAAGGATTGCCCCAGGGACATTGCGGACAAAGAGAGATAGTGGAACAGGGTACACCAGAGAAGAGTATTGTAGTATAAAAAATCTATTTTATAGGTACAAAAGTTGAACACAGTAATATATACACAGTAATATATGCTAAATAGTGAAAACAGCTGCTAATTTTTGGAACAGAACACAGTTCCAGACTTGACGTCGAATCAATGAGGTGTGTAGACCAAGATTCCCAACATGTTTCGGAAAGCGGGAGAGAGTTTTTTTGTGTGTATATATTTTCTTCTTCAGGGGTTATATGTCAGCATGCTGTTATATTTCTATTAGAGAAAAAGGGGGTGTAGCAACATTATGATATATTGAGTAACATTTAGCATTTTCAACATTTACATTGAATGGTTTGGCATGGCAGCAATATAGCATATACGATATATATGGTAAATATATTCTGTACTCACAACTCTGTATTCCTTTTGCAAACACTGCAAGTCAATAAGGTAGACGAAATGTCAGGTCTCAAACTCTGCTGCACTACAATTTTCATATCATGTTAAATAAATATGGCTGTTTTTTAGGAGAGTCGGTCCCACCAAGCTAAAATGTAGGCAAGATTGGATGGAAGCAGATCAAATAGCTGCCTCGGAGCAGTGTACCAAAGCTCACAAGGATTACCCACTTAAAGAGTGGAGGAACAGATATCTGGTGAGGAAAAAGTAAAGAGGGTATATATGTATACGTTTACCAATAATATCACGAGCTCTGCAAAGATTTAAATGCTGACTAAATATGCAGCTTAAAAGAAGGATAATGAAGCTAAAAGAAGAAAATTGTAAAAGAGAAGAAGTTTATAACTCCAATACCTGTGATTTCATTTTGTTGGTGTATTAACAGAGATCCCTGGCGTTTCCTGGCTGTGCAGCAACGTCTGCTGACACTGCCAGGTATTAGTACACCCAGGGATCTGGGAGGGGGCCACTCAGGCGTATAGGAGAAGGAAGAGGCATCAGGTGGCGTGGGCCATCAATTTAGGTCTTCTCTCTTCTGTCCTCCAATGGGGATCCCCCGGCCGATGCGGCATCCGGCGTCACTGCGCTTTGACACGGCCACGAACATAGCAGTGGGTGGATTAACTGGACAAGATGCAGGTGTCCAGAGCACAGGCGCGGATAACGACTGTCTCCACAGACACGCTCGCCAGTGCAACCCATAAAGGAAGCTGCCCCGAAGTGGTTGAACCACCACTAAGGGGCTCCTGTGTGCCGGGGAGCCTCGATGGACCACAAGAGGTGGCAACACATAGATGATCTGCAGAGAAATGCAATATACATAAGGGATAATGCAACAGATTTTTTTCTGAGCCTTAGGTTGTCGTCTGTACATTTTCATTCACTGTTATCCATACATGATAATTTCCAACAAGAAAACAAATAATCACAGTATAATTATAACCTGTCAAAAATAGTTGTATATGAAAACAGACACCTAGAAAAGGAATATACAGAGTGGGGTACAAAATGTAATGGAAATTTGTACGTTCTGTATATAATTGTATTGTATTTTGTATGTATTGCACACTGCCCTCACTGTGCACACGGCACTAATAATGTTTTCAGTAAATGTTTACATTCTTTTGAGTCCTGATTAGAATAAGCCTGCCTATGTAACGCCCCTTGTTACCATAAACGTACAATTGTAATATTAATGTGATACCTACGTAATCATGTGCATAAAAACCTTCAATTGCGTCATAATAAAGCAGAACAGTAATTTGGAAAGATGCTGAGCGTATCTTTTGTGTCTGTTCCCTACTGCAGTAGTTATTATTAATTTGGACCAACTAATCAATATGAGGATAGGAGTTGCCTATCATCAATTCAACCGAGTCAGCATGGCGAGCCAGCCAGGAGGGGATTCCAGGTGACCCTGAGTATCCGAAACGAGGAGCTTGAGACGATCCAGGAATTTCTGATAATCAGCCGGCTGAGGTAAGCCTTTTGCTTACATTTGAGTTATCAGACTTCCTTGATCGGTAAGGCATTTTCGGGACAAAGGGTACCTATTTTACTCCCCTTAATCGAACTGTATTGATTGGTGGTTATATGTTATGTTGTCCCTGTCTATTGTCCATTGGAGTGCTATAGATAAGAAAGGGAAGAATAGTGCTGTTCACAGGTATATGTAGTAAATCTGCTAGATAAAGTAGTTTAGAGGCAAGAGGGTATAGGCACATGTAGAGAAGAGAGAAGACTGGCCAGTCATTATGGGCATTGAATTAAGTAAGGGAATGAAGGGTAAGAGACCCTCAAAAATGCCCAGCGCAAGAGGAGCGCTATATATGAACCAAAGGTGCGGTTCCGCCTATACTGAGCCCCTAGATTAATTGTTAGAGTGGACATGGGATCCACAATGGGTAACTGGGTTACCAAAGTCCACAGGGACTAAGAATCATGCAGAGTAAATAGCTAAAGAAACAGCTATCTATGTGAGCAGGATGGATCAAGGGTGACATTAACACTAGACAGAAAGGGACATTTTCATGTTAAGTTGTGGGATGAATTTGGGGTCAGGCACTACAACTATTAGAGTCAGAAACAGAGAAATGAGAGGTAAAACAGAATACTTTATATGTTGTCAGAGAGAGAAGATGGGATGAGCACTCTGGCTGACCGTCTGATCATAGAAGCTAGATATAAAAGATATCTGAACAAAATAAAGAAAGTAGAATTTAGACAGGAAAATATTAAAGTGTTAAAAGAAAGTGAGAGAATGATATGCATGTGTTGTGTACAAATGGGAAAAATGTAAGCGATTTTAGAGAGATATTGGTGTATGTGTGTGCGAATGCTGGGACCTTTAGTTCTATTGCTTGTGTGTGTCATGTACGCAGATGTGACCCCCTCCTTTGTGCTCTCCTGGAAGGATGAGAGGTTAGTGATAAGCTGGAAGGACACCATTGCCAATTTCTGTTTTTTAGACAAAACATTTATAACAAAATGTGCCGGGTTAACGAATCTAATGGTAAACAATGTGATCACAATTATTTTGAATCTGTTTTCCAAACATGGTAAAATGAAGGTTACATTTAACCGTGTATTACACAAATTGAATATCCTTTGATAGTGGAAACAGTGCATTTAAAAAAGGGAAATTAAGTAAAATTAAGTAATAATGAGTATTAATTTCTAATATGAGTTTAACAATTTTATTAATAATATAGATATATTGAAACTGGTTTAGACAACCTTTGGTTGGAAATGAAGTCCAGGTTAATGGGGAAATTTGTAATGAATGAGATTAGTTTAGATTAAGATAACAATTTTGTAATTTTACATTTATAGAATAAGCCCTGAGAGAAAAAAAAGATTAACATGAGGTTGTTATTTTGAATAAAGCTGCCATAATATTTAACAAAGCCAAGATGGATGGAATACATAAGTTTTTCTACAAAAATGAAATTTCAAGGTTCTTGATAATAACTTGATGTCAGTCCATGATGTGAGAGTTGTTATAAATAAAATATAAATATAACAGACCCATCACATCAAGTCCACACACCCTGTTAGGATAGATGTCACCTGCAGCCAGTTTTTTTTATAGTTTTTGATGCTTTCTGGTCCATCATACAGATTCTTGGTCCTGTTTTTATTTATTTTTATTTTTGAAATCCAAAGCAGAATGTGTGGATTGTGAAATGATGTGCCCCTTTTCCTTGTAAGTACAGTGGTATAAAAGCAAGAATATTTTGGATTTATGGGCATCTCTGCATTACCGCAGGGTATTGTTATCATTTATTATAATATTGCCAGGAAAAAGTTGTCTTTTGAAACATGAGACTGGAGTTCTTACACAAATAGCGTGATAGAAAACAAGCCATTGTAATATATTTATGCAAGCTGGACCCAGTAATGAAGGGTTCATCCCGATATATCAGAGCTGTAGCTTTTATGCAAAGGTGCTATTAGACAAAGTTAGATATTGTTTTGGTCAATGGTCCGACATTCTGTGCAGCAAATTTACAGCTAACTAAATTTTTGTCTAATGAAAGGTTTAAAATATGAGTTTGTTTATGTACAAATCTAACAATGAAAAACGCGTACATTTATTCAAAAGAAAGGAAAAGACACATGTGTTAAATTGATGATGTAGGAATCAGCTGCTGTGAGCCCAGTGCAGGACACACTCCCTGAAGACCCAGATATTACATTTTTTGTAGATTTGAATATGCAGTTTATCACCCAGAAGGATACTCTGTATTCAAAGTCAATGGATCCTTTTTCCCCAGCTCAAGAAGCAGAGCTCCATGTTTTAGCAAAGCCTGTGAGCTATAAAAAGAGTGTATATATTTATATAGATAGTCGAGATATTGAGAGCTTTTGGTTCCATTTGAAGGGCCAGAAGTTTGTTTTTACTTCGGCAGGTAAACCAACCAAGCATGCCAAGTTAATTTGATCGGCTGTTTTCAGCCTTCCAGGTTCTTGCTGAGGTAGCCATATTAACTTTCACACATGGAAGCAGACCAGGTGACTAAGGATGCTGCATTTACAGCCTCGGACACTTGATGGGTCTGTGCAACTCACAGATTCCACCCTAGTTCTGGCCCAGTATAGCTGGGATTAATAATTCAACTTTAAGGACCCCAGAACGAGAAGAACAAGTGGTCCACAGGGGGCAACTTCTTATGAAACAGGACTTTGGAAAAGGTGATCATTTATGTCTGCCAGCCACTCTTTTCCCTTCAGCTTGACACATGGACCGTGTCATGAGTCACAAGCAGTTATGGTTGCCTTAGTAAATGAGCATGGGATAGAGCCAGGGTTCTCCACAGTTGTTTTTATAACATACCACTTCTTGTTTTACCTGTTACCAAAGGTGTTACCAAAAGCTGAACATCCCTCCCAGAGATTACAAAAAGAAATATCCAGATTAGGATCTTACAAGTATGCATTTTGTCTGTATGGACATGTTTTTTGGATGTCCAGTGGCAAATGCTACTGCAAAGGCCACAGTAAAAAGTGTTATCAGAAGTAGTTTTAAGTACAGAGTGCCAGGGAGTACAGAGAGTAACAGAGGAAATAATTTTTTATAGGAGAGTCCTTAATAGAAGTTTTGAGGTTTTATTTTTACACCCCCTACTGTCTACAATGTATCAGACAAAGTAAAGTAAGAAACTAGAAAACTTTTGCCTGAATGTTTTCTTATATTTTATGAAGCCCCTAAGGGGGATGTTGGACTCTCTCCCTATGGGATTTGGTTTGGGAGTGTGTTACTCACTTGCTTATATTTTGTCTCAGCAGCTGAAGTCCTCCATTTGGATCTCACAGAGAATGTTGCTGATCTTTTAAGGTTTTTGACAAACTCATTTATGTGTTTTCTCCCTAATTCCAGATCCTAAAAGTTTGGAAGGATCTAAAACTAAAGCCAGGTGACTTTTGGATTGTTAAGAGACATTTATATATAAGGAAATGTTTGGAGACTCAATACAGCATCTATTTCATGTACAGTTTTTGCAAAACTTGAAGGAAAAGTCACCTGGATCCACCCCAGACACTGCAAAAATGACTAAATTAAAGAAATCTCTGTGTTTGATTTGTTTCCCTCTTGTGATCACAGTCTAGGGTACTTTTTGATTCAGTTACTTTAATTGTAAGTGATATATATATTTGAAAAATAGTTTAGCCATGTTGAAGTCATATTTGTCTTTTGTACGTCTTCCATTTTATGTAGAATTGTCAGTGTTTACATATGCTGATAAGTCAGCATGCCAACAATTAAGCTAGAAGGCCATTCTGGCCACAGGAGTGTACAGCCAGTACTCTGTAAATATGTCTCATCAATCATTTGTTTTTCACAATGAAAAGTCATTTTGTAATGAAAAAGTTGCTCAGCTATTATTTTCTCCACAATGGAGTTTTTTTTTCATCAATTCAACCGAGTCAAAAACAATGCCATATATCAAACATTTCTATGCCTTAAGTACATTAAAATTGAAATAGAAATCATGGGAAAATTAGAAATAAAAAAGGAGGGGAAAAAAAAGGAAAAGAAAATATATACAAGGACAATATGTACATATGTACGTAGCACGGCTAGATAGGATAACTATTAAAGGATCTTCAAATCTATATGCATATAGTTTTCCAAGCAAACTACAGATCCCCATCATAGGGCCCAGAGGAGAAGCCTGGTAAAAAAGGCTTAAAATTAAAGGCCTCATTGAGGCCAGGAGGTGATGTTGCTTTAAAATTTGATATCCACCTCAGTTCTCGTTGTATAAGGAGCTTGTTAAAGTCTCCTCCACGAGAGCTGGGGTGTATCCGATCCAGGACTGTTATTTTTGGACAATTGCCACTGTGAGTCTGTAAAACATGTCTACCAAGGGGCACATCAGGGTTGCTTGTCTGCATAGCTTTAATATGGCGGTATATTCTTTGCCATAACTTTTGGGTGGTCTTTCCCACGTAGAAGCAGTTACAGTTACATAGTAGGAGGTAGACCACTCCATTGGTTTGGCAGTTCGAAAAATGTTTTGGAATAAATCGCATTCTATTAGGTAGATATATGTCTTTCCTAGAATCCATGTTTTTTCAGTATGTACAGGTACCACATGGATAAGTTCCTAATGTCTTACATGGATCTCTTCTCTTTGATCCCTTAAACTCACTTTTTACTAAAAGATCACCCACGGAGGTGGCACGTCTATGTGTCATAATGGGGGCAGGAGGTACAAATGGTCCTACCATAGGGTCTGATGTTAAAAGATGCCAGTACTTTTTACAGATTTGTGTTACCTGGGCATGATCATTAGCATAGGTGGTAATAATTCAATTACCAGTATCTGGGGATTTGGTTCTGGGGGCCAATAAATAGTTTCTAATGCTGGTTTCTGCACGTTTAAATGCCTTCTTGAGGCACTTATGACTGTAGCCTCTTTCTAATAACCGTCATTTTAAATTACTTGCTTCGTGTTTGAAATCTAAATAGTTGGAGCAGTTGCATTCAATTCGTAAATACTGCCCATATGGAATGGACTCAACCAATGGTCTTGAATGGAAAGTGGACAAGTGCAAGATGGTGTTTCCCAAGGTGGATTTTCTGAATAGTTTGCAAGAAAGCATATTAGTATTATCTTTAACGATCTCGACATCCAAATAGGTAATTTTTGATGTATCCGAAAGTGTAGTGAACTTCAAGTTAAATTCATTTTTATTCAGGGCTAACAAGCACTCGTCCAGCAATTTTTGAGATCCATCCCAGATGACAAAAAGGTCATCTATGTACCTGTGCCACATGACAGCGTGGCACAGGTACATAGAGAGATCCTCGTCGCCAAAAATGGCACGCACCCATTCCCCCCAGGTACAGATTGGTGTAGCTAGGGGCACAACAAGTGCCCATGGCTATGCCCTGTACCTGGAGGAAAAATCGATTGTCAAATAAGAAGACATTATGTCTTGGTATGTATTCCAAAGAAAGAAGTATGAAATCATTGAATTCATTCTCATGATGACTGGTTTGGGAAAGGACCTTTTGAATGCATGCAAGTCCCTTTGAATGCGGTATCGAACTGTAGAGCGCCTCTACATCGATACTTACAAGAATGCATTCCTTCCTCAGAGACCTGAACACCTTCAATGATTTCTAACAAATGAATGGTGTCACGGACATACGATGGTATTGAGATAACAAAGGGTTTAATATGTTCATCTACTAGTCGTGACAAATTTTCAGTGATGGCCCCATTCCCCGATATTATTGGTCTGCCCGGTGGATCTATGGTAATTTTGTGGATTTTGGTTAGAGTAGAAGGTCGGTGTTTTAGGATAAGGAATGCAAATAAATTCAAATGTTTGTTTGGAAATGACACTGTTTTGGAATGCCTCATCTACAAATGTCTGGACGATACCAGTCCCGGTTACTTAGAACATTAATGTACATTCGGCTAGATTTGTCATTTTTCATAAGGACTATGTTTCCTCCTTTATCTGAAGCCTTTATGGTAATTTCAAAGTTGCTTGATAAATTTTTTTAGAGCAATTTTTTCACCTCTCGTAAGATTTTCGAGATTAGGAGATGTGGATTCCAAACTTTTAATTTCTTGACAGGTCATTTTCAAAAATGTTTCTACACCATGTTTAAAGCTGGGTGCAGGATATAGAGATGAAGTTTTCTTTAAGGACGATTTTTTGATGGTAGTAGTTTTCACAGGACAATCAACTCCCTTAAGAAGGGACTCTAGGTCAATCGTATCAATGAGATCTTTGGATTCACTCTAGAGTAACGAGTTGAGATTGTCCAAAGCTTGTCTTTCACTGAAAGATCGACAACCTTCCATGTCCAGTTTAGTCTTTTCAAACATACTTTTCAATAGCAATTTACGTGTGTATAAAAATGTAGGTCTTTAACCACTTCGAATTTGTCCAGTATGTTAGTTGGACAGAAGGTAAGACCTTTGGAGAGGACTGAAGCCTCATCTTGTGTAAGGGGGTGAGAGGAGAGGTTGATAATATTGAGGTGTGAAGGAGGATGTGGTATTGGTGTCAGGGGGGTGGGGGAGTTTCCCTGGTTCTTGGGGAAGAAAATAGTGGGAATTTTGGGAGTGACAGAAAGAGGTGTGCTTACTCCAGTTGTTAGTCCTGCTCCCACGCCGACAGCCTAGATAAAATTTATTCACAAATTAAACCACTACAGACTCATTCCTCATTTCAGGAACTGAATGAAAAATAGAAAATTCATATTGAATTATTTAATAAATCCATCCTCTCTAAAAAAAAGAGCTCAAATATATGAGAGACAAACAAGCTTTTGATGAGGGAAGAGCCTATAAATGGTTACAAAAAAACACACAAAAACAATAGAGCTGTCCCACAAAACTCGACACGGAATATTGCACAATCGGATATGTCAGACACCTCATCCATGCCATCCACTACATCTTATCGGTCCTTTAAAACGAAACGTACGAGACAACCCAAGAGGGTTGCGATGGTGACAACTCCTCGATGACAGCAACCAACAAACGTCCACCCCAAACATCACACTCACACTCTTCCTTCAGCTGCTATGAATGACCCAGCGCAGACAGCAACAGAGGCTGTCGGCGTGGGAGCAGGACTAACAACTGGAGTAAGCACCTCTATTCCTATCACTCCCAAAATTCCCACTATTTTCTTCCCCAAGAACCAGAGAAACTCCCCCACCCCATGACACCAATACCATTCTAGCACCACATCCTCCTTCACACCTCAATATTATCAACCTCTCCTCTCACCCCCTTACACAAGATGAGGCTTCAGTCCTCTCCAAAGGTCTTACCTTCTGTCCAACTAACAAACTGGACAAATACAAAGTGGTTAAAGACCTACATTTATACACACGTAAATTGCTATTGAAAAGTATGTTTGAAAAGACTAAACCAGACATGGAAGGTTGTCGAACCTTCAGCAAAAGACAAGCTTTGGACAATCTCAACTCGTTAATCCAAAGATCTCATTGATACGATTGACCTCGAGTCCCTCCTTAAGGAAGTTGATTCTACTGTGGAAACTACTACCATCAAAAAATTGTCCATAAAGAAAACTTCATCTCTATATCCTGCATCCAGCTCTAATCATGGTGTAGCAACATTTTTGAAAATGACCTGTCAAGAAATTAAAGGTTTGGAATCCACATCTCCTAATCTAGAAAATCTTGCGAGAGGGGAAAAAATTGCTCTAAAAAATTATTCAAGCAACTATGAAATTACCATAAAGGCTTCAAATAAAGGAGGAAACATAGTCCTTATGGACAATGACAAATATAGCCGAATGTGCATTAATATTCTAAGTAACCGTGACTGCTATCGTCCAGTCGGTCCAGATATTGTTGAAGCCTTTAATAAGAAATTCTATGCATTTGTAGATGAGGCATTCCAACACAGAGTCATTTCCAAACAAACATTTAAATTTATTTGCATTCCTTATCCTAGAACACCAACCTTCTACTCTTCCCAAAATCCACAAAAATACCATAGATCCACCGGGCAGCCAATAATATCGGGGAATGGGGCCATCACCGAAAATTTGTCACGACTAGTAGATGAATATATAAAACCCCTTGTTCCTTCAATACCATCGTATGTCCGTGACACAAATCATTGAAGGTGTTTAGGTCTCCGAGGAATGCATTCTTGTAAGTATCGATGTAGAGGCTCTCTACAGTTCGATACCGCATTCCAAGGGACTTGCATGCATTCAAAAGGTCCTTTCCCAAACCAGTCATCATGAGAATTCATTCAATGATTTTATACTTCTTTCTTTGGAATACATACCAAGACATAATGTCTTCTTATTCGACAATTGATTTTTCCTCCAGGTACAGGGCGTAGCCATGGGCACTTGTTGTGCCCCTAGCTACGCCAATCTGTACCTGGGGGAATGGGTGCGTGCTATTTTTGGCAACGAGGATCTCTCTATGTACCTGAAAAAAAAAACAAGGAAAAGGGGCGCCACTGAGTATGTATCAAACACAATTTAATGATAAAAAGCAATATCCACTCACATGTAGATCTGAAATGTTGAGTTCAGGTACATCTCCAAGCAGGAGAGAGAGGAGGACTACAGGTAGCAGCGAGTCCCTATGTACTAGCATCACATCCCGTCCACCGGGGATGGGCTGCAGTAAGCTATCATAGTAGTCCAAGTGGCACACCAAAAAGGAGGAGATTGCAGTGGAGCCGTCAGAAATGGTGTGGGTTCCAGAAAAGGGGTAGTCAGGGCGTCAGAGCCGGTCTTCAACTATGTTGCGGTGTCGAACAACGCCTCGTCCGGCATCCGTGATGGAGAGATAGCACGGCTGTGTGGTCGGCGCCAGAACGAGGCTTGGATGGCAAACACAGTGGCGCCGGACAGTGACGTCACTACTGTGCGACGCTTTCCGAGTCAGCTCGCTATCGATGGAAAGAATAGCGCCACTCCTTTGTCAAGCATGGGGGGTGGATGCTAAGCAGTAACATTTTATAATCAATCAAGGGGCGGGACCAAAACTATTGCCAAAGGAAAAAATAGACACACATAGGTAGGCGTTATTCTATTGACACATCGCTAGAAAAGCGGCATAATATAAATATGAAATATAAAGAGTTATGAACAAGGATTTACGGTTAAATCAATAGATACATGCATTAGCCATAAATTAGATATTAGTGTAATCAATATTGAATGAATAGGCAAAAGTCACATAAAGAAACATAAAAATATGTATATGTAGGCGTAATTGTTACGGAACATGTTGGTGTTAAAACAATTGGTTGAAAATCAATTAATTAGGAATGAATAAAAGAAATGTTAAAAATGATGATAAAAAGGTGGATATGTAGTATATTATCATCAACAATATTATTATATCCTATGAGGATAAGAATACAAGTACATAAATATATGGGAATAAAAAGATGCAGGCCACATGTGCAAGAGAAAAGATATATATATATATGGTTTGCGGAATTCCATAAAAAATCCACCATGGGCCTCCGTGTTTGGGTAATTGAACAAATTCCTAAGTCTTTTACTGCAGCGGAACATTTAAAAAAACTCTGCGCTAGGGAGACTTTTTGGATCTATACTCTCGATGTTCTTTCGCCTGGCGGCCTCAACGAGAGTATAGAGATAGCTACTGTTTTATAAGTCTCCACTGATCAGATCCTTCCTTGATATCATTAAACTTTTTTTCTACTGTCTTTTTACAGCGATATGTCATTGTGCCTATGTGTGTCTATTTTTTCCTTTGGCATTAGTTTTGGCCCCGCCCCTTGATTGATTATAAAATGTTACTGCTTAGCATCCACCCCCCATGCTTGAGAAAGGAGTGGCGCTATTCTTTCCATCGATAGAGAGCCGACTCGGAAACGCATCGCACAGTAGTGACGTCACTGTCCGGCGCCACTGTGTTTGCCATCCAAGCCTTGTTCTGGCTCCGACCACACGGCCGTGCTATCTCTCCATCATGGATGCCGGACGATGCGTTGTTCGACACCGCAACAAAGTTAAAGACCGGCTCTGACGCCCTGACTACCCCTTTCCCGGTACCCACACCATTTCTGACGGCTCCATTGCAATCTCCTTCTATTTGGTGTGCCACTTAGACTACTATGATAGCTTACTGCAGCCCATCCCCGGTGGACGAGATGTGATGCTAGTACATATGGACTTGCTGCTACCTGTAGTCGTCCTCTCTCTCCTGCTTGGAGATGTACCTGAACTCAACATTTCAGCTCTACATGTGAGTGGATATTGCTTTTTATCATTAAATTGTGTTTGATACATACTCAGTGGCGCCCCTTTTCCTTGTTTTTTTCCTAGCACATTGGACTTGGCTTCCGGTCCTTCATGGTGGCTGCCCTTATAGACCGAGTTTCCACCTATATGTATGGTTATATATATGTGTGGATCTTGCCCTTGGACTAATAGGATCAGTTGACTGAGGTACTTTCGTACTGTGCCTTTTTTACTTGTTAAATCTCTATGTACCTGTGCCACGCTGTCATGTGGCACAGGTACATAGATGACATTTGTCATCTGGGATGGATCTCAATTTGCTAGACGAGTGCTTGTTAGCCCTGAATAAAAATGAATTTAACTTAAAGTTCACTAAGCTTTCGGATACATCAAAAACTACCTTTTTGGATGTCGAGATATTTAAAGATAATACTAATATACTTTCTTGCAAACAATTCAGAAAATTCACCGTGGGAAACACCATCTTGCACTTGTCCAGTTTCCATCCAAGACCATTGGTTGAGTCCATCCCATATGGGCAATATTTTCAAATTAAAACGCAACTGTTCCAACTATTCAGATTTCAAACGTGAAGCAAATAATTTAAAACGACGGTTATTAGAAAGAGGCTAGTCATAAGTGCCTCAGAAAGGCATTTAAACGTGCAGAAACCAGCAATGGACACGATTTATTGACCCACAAAACCAAAATCCGCAGATACTGGTAATCAAATTATTACCACCTATTCTAATGATCATGCCCAGGTAACACAAATCTGTAAAAAGTACTGCCATCTTTTAACATCAGACCCTATGGTAGGACCATTTGTACTCTCCTGCCCCCATTATGACATATAGACGTTCCACCTCCGTAGGTGATCTTTTAGTAAAAAGTGAGTTTCAGGGATCAAAGAGAGGAGATCCATGTAAGACATTAGGAACTTACCAATGTGGTTCCTGTACATATTGCAAATACATGGATTGTAGGAAAGACATCTACCTACCTAATGGAATGCGATTTATTCCAAAACATTTTTCGACCTGCCAAACCAATGGAGTGGTCTACCTCCTACTATGCAGCTGTAACTGCTTCTACGTGGGAAAGACCACCCAAAAGTTGTGGAAAAGAATATACCGCCATATTAAAGCTATGCAGACAAGCAACCCTGATGTGCCCCTTGGTAGACATGTTTTACAGACTCACAGTGGCAATTGTCCAAAAATAACAGTCCTGGATCGGATATACCCCAGCTCCCGTGGAGGAGACTTTAACAAGCTCCTCTTACAACGAGAACTGAGGTGGATATCAAATTTAAATGCAACACCACCTCCTGGCCTCAATGAGGCCTTAATTTTGAGCCTTTTTTTTAACGGGCTTCTCCTCTGGGTCCTATGATAGGAATCTGTAGTTTGCTTGGTAAACTATATGCATATAGATTTGAAGATCCTTTAATAATCATTCTATCTAGCCGTGCTACGTCCATATGTACATATAATCCTTGTATATATTTTCCTTTCTTTTTTTTTTCCCCCCTTTTTATTTCTAATTTTCCCATGACTTCTATTTAGATTTTAATGTAAATAAAGCATTGAAATGTTTGATATATGGCATCGTGCATTGTTCTGTACCCCACTCTGTATATTCCTTTTCTAGGTGTCTGTTTTCATATACAACCATATTTGATATGTATACCATTATAATTATACTGTGATTATTTGTTTTCTCGTTATAGACATTACCCTATATGGATAACAGTGAATGAAAATGTAGATACGATAACCTAAGGCTCAGAAAAAATTCTGCTGCATTATCCCATATGTATATTACAATTCTCTGCAGATCTATGTGTTGCTGCCTCTTGTGGTCCATCGAGGCTCCCTGACACACAGGAGCCCCTTACTGGTTGTTCAACCACTTCGGGGCAGCTTCCCTTATGGTTTGCACTGGCGAGCGCGTCTGTGGAGACAGTCGTTCTCTGCGCCTGCGCTCTAGACACCTGCATCTTGTCCAGTTATTCCGCCCACTGCTGTGTCGGCGGCAGCGGTGACGCCGCATCGGCCGGGGAATCCCCATTAGAGGACAGAAGACTGGCTGCATTTGAGGCACAGGTGTTGCGAGGGGACCTAAATTGATGGCCCACGCCCCCTGATGCCTCTTCCCTCTCCTATACGCCGAATTGGCCCCTGTGATTGGCCCCCTCCCAGATCCCTGGGCGTAATAATACCTGGCAGTGTCAGCAGACGTTTCTGCACAGCCAGGAAACGCCAGGGATCTCTGAATACACTAACAAAATGAAATCACAGGTAATGGAGTTTACCTATTATAAACTTCTTCTCTTTTACAATTTTCTTCTTTTAGCTTCATTATCCTTCTATTAAGCTGCATAGTTAGGCAACATTTAAATCTCTGCAGAGATAATATTACTGGTAAACTTATACATATATACCCTCTTTACTTTTTCCTCACCAGATATCTGTTCCTCCGCTCTTTGAGGGGTAATCCCTGTGAGATTTGGTACACTGCTCCGAGGCGGCTACCTGATCTGCTTCCATCCAATCTTACCTACATTTTAGCTTGGCGGGGCTGACTCTCCTAAAAACTAGAGCCATATTTATTTAACATATGAAAATGTAGTGCAGCAGAGTTTGAGACCTGACGTTTCCTCTACCTTATTGACTTGCAGTGTTTGCAAAAGGAATATAAAGTTGTGAGTACAGAATATATTTACCATATCTATCACATATGCTATATTGCAGCCATGCCAAACCAATCAATGTAAATGTTGAAAATGCTAATTGTTACTCAATATATCATGATATTGATACACCCCCTTTTTTCTCTAATAGAAATATAACAGCATGCTTATATATAACTCCTGAAGAAGGAAATATATATGCACAAAAAACCCTTGCCCCTCTCTTGCTTTCCAAGTTGGGAATCTTGGTCTACACACCACATTGATTCGACGTCAAGTCTGGAACTGTGGTGTGTTCCAAAAATTAGCAACTGTTTTCACTATTTAGCATATATTCCATTCATTGTTTTTAGGTGTTTTTGAATATATATATATATTACTGTGTTCAACTTTTGTACCAATAAAACAGATTTTTTATACTCCAATACTCTTCTCTTGTGTACCCTGGTCCACCATCTCTCTTTGTCCGCAATATCCCTGGGGCACTCCGTTCATAAAGCACTAGGACATAGGTCAATAGGCGAGCCTCCTCCGGCACCCCTCGGCCACATGACTCCTCCCGAGTTGGACAGGCTGGAATTTATAGCGGACCACTGCCCAGTGCCGCAGAAGAAAAGAGGGCCAGGGACTAGAGAGCCCAGAGAGAGACCGGAGCTACGAGACCAGAGAAATCCAGCCAAATTGGACTGTCCAAGAACTGCAGGAGACTTGTACTTAGAGAGGATTTCAATCTGTAGGCCCATGGGGTCCAGAACCTGCATGAAGGAGGAAAATCTGCCTGCAGGACAGCAGCAAGCTTACCCAGCAGAAGGACCATCTTGGCCTGCAATGAGTCAATCAGGCTCAATACTCCAGCCTTCTGTTTGGGTCAGACCAGACTGTTTGAGACACAGGACCCATCCAAACTCCTGCAGAGTGCGCATTATGAGCGCCACGTTGTCCAACAGCACAGTATGAACCTCAGCTTAAAGAAGACCATCCAGATAACCAATCACATCAATCCCTCATTCTCTCAGCAACACCAGGACAGGAGTCAGTATCTTGGTAAATACTCAAGAAGTTGAAGCCAGATCAAAGAGAAGCGCACCACAAACTGGTAATGTGTGGCACGGAATGCAATTCGCAAGAAGCGTTGGTGCCTGGCATAGAGGGGAATGTGCTGGCATGCATCCTTGATATCTTCGGCGACAAGGAAATCCTCTGAGAAAGGAAAGTCACTACTGAACAGATGACTCAATTTTGAGGTTCTGCCCCCTCACAAAACAATTTCAGGCCTTGAGGCTCAGGATGGTATAACGCCCACTTCCTACGGAACTGGAAACCAGATGCAGTAAAGCCCCCGAACCTACCTCATAAAAAGCCTGTAAATGAGGAAGGAAGAGCCACAGACGGGAAGAAAGCTTGTCTGGCTAATATGCACAAATTGTATTTCGCAGACCTGCAAGAGCAGTTCAGGGACCCACTTTGGGAGAGCATGGAGGTTCCCGAGACTGTGAACCAACAGAGGCAACCCCCCACCCTGGAGTCAAGTGTGGGCAATCCAACATACCAAGGAGGACTTGTCCTTGGGCCTTGCTTGAGCGGTCCTGCTTGTGAAGCCAAGCTCGTTCAGAGCCCTCCAGGGGGGGCCTGAGGGAACTTTGAGCCTTTTACTGAGGAAACTGGGGAAAGAAACAGCTGCATGTGTGCAGAGGAGGAAGGACCCTGCCAGCAGAACAGCTCCTTCCCTATTCTGAAGCACGGAAGAAAGGTACTCTGCCACTTGTAAGGCCCTTAATAAAATCATCTAGGATGGCAGTGAAGAGTGCTGCTCACCTTGGAAGGAAAGTTGGCCAGCGCCCGCTCAGACATCTGGTCCACAGCCCAACAATGAAGCCAGAGAACCTGGCGAAGTACTACCGCTAAGACAGAGCTTGGAAGGCAAAAGAGACACATTCATGGACACATCACACAGTACCTGAGGCCTTGAACCAGGTGGTCTGCCAGTTCTCTGTAAAACCAGGGAAAAACATTCCTTCTCCAGTCTTTGGTGTAGGAGACCAGCCCACCCAGTGAGCATCCAGTACACCAGAGCCGTGTCAACATCAGACATAGTGCCGAGTCCGCCACCATAAATCTAAATTGGGAAACCGACTCGGCCTCCCTGTCCGTGGGATCCTTAAAGGGAGGCGACTCTTCTCCCGGTATGATGGACGAGATATGGGAGGATTTTTCCACCTAGGAAATAAAACAAAATAGGCGGCCCCAGAAGTACCCTCAGTCTGCAATGTCTACCACAGAGGAGTAATGTGTGCGGTCACCAGCACCTTATGCACAGCAGCAGAATCACAGGAACATGGGGGAAACCATGCCCCCCCCCAGGAGCTGAGCAGCTAACAAGATCAGCTGGGGTGCCATATACCACTGGCATTACCGCAACTGCCGACCTGCCACAGGCTGGGTACTACCCACAACAGGCATATGCCAGGTCACCAACATCTCTACAGTGCCACAGCCACGGATCCCTTCTTACATTTTTTTGTTTTGTGGTGGAAGATGCCATATTTAATGTCGCACCATCAAAAATTTGAAAAATCTTGCGAGCTACCATTCAAAAATAAAATACTATATTGACAGCTGCTGGCAATGATCAGGTCCCATCTCCTGCACCGTGCTGTCCCCTACCAAACGCGTGTCGATACAGGGATATGTATCGACGCGCGTTGGGGAGGGGACAGGACGGTGCAGGAGACAGCTGGTCTGTCTCAAGGCGGAGGGACCTACGATCTAAGTACAATCTCAGCAGTTTTATGCTTTTGATAGATTGGTGCACTGAAGCACCTGTTCCATGTGAGTACCCCAGACTGGGGCTTTTTTGTTCAATACATTTGTATATTTTAAACTGGTATCACAGTATCCAGCCTTTGCTTACCCAATTTGTATATGGAGACAGCGTTATTGGGCAGCCCAGGATCCCACAGCAATCACAGAACCCAGAGGTGGTTCACATGTGTGTTTTGACTGAATTTAATTGTGAGGTCATACGCTCAGAGTTGAGCAGCTATTACCTAGGGGAGCACCAGTGCGTGGACACCTCAACACCTTTGAATAATGATACAAGAATTATTTTGATATGGACTTTATGATTTAATCATGTTGCACTGACCGATGAGTATCTTGATCAGCGCATCACGTTTATGCACTTTTTCACTAATTGCCACTGTGTAAATCCAGAATTCATTACAAATGAATTTATGACTCAATCATGTTAATTTGATTTGCATGAATTTGCACTACAGTACTTTATTGCACTATTGTCGCTTTCTTTATTCATTTTTATAAGTATTGTTTACATTAAGATAGCGCGGCATTTCATATACAGTTGTGCTAAGTTTACATACCCTAGCAGAATTTATGATTTCTTGGCATTTTTCAGAGATTGATACAGTGGGTACAGAAAGTATTCAGACCCCCTTAAATTTTTCACTCTTTGTTATATTGCAGCCATTTGCTAAAACCATTTAAATTCATTTTTTTTCCTCAATGTAAACACAGCACCCCAAATTGACAGAAAAACACAGAATTGTTGACATTTTTGCAGATTTATTTAAAAAGAAAAACTGAAATATCACATGGTCCTAAGTATTCAGACCCTTTGCTGTGACACTCATATTTAACTCAGGTGCTGTCCATTTCTTCTGATCATCCTTGAGATGGTTCTACACCTTTATTTGAGTCCAGCTGGGTTTGATTATACTGATTGGACTTGATCAGGAAAGCCACACACACCTGCTTATATAAAGACCTTACAGCTCACAGTGCATGTCAGAGCAAATGAGAATCATGAGGTCAAAAGGAACTGCCTGAAGAGCTCAGAGACAGAATTGTGGCAAGGCACAGATCTGGCCAAGGTTACAAAAAATTTCTGCTTCACTTAAGGTTCCTAAGAGCACAGTGGCCTCCATAAGCCTTAAATGGAAGACGTTTGGGACGACCAGAACCCTTCCTAGAGCTTGCCGTCTGGCCAAACTGAGCTATCGGGGTGAGAGCCTTGGTGAGAGAGGTAAAGAAGAACCCAAAGATCACTGCGGCTGAGCTCCAGAGATGCAGTCGGGAGATGGGAGAAAGTTGTAGAAAGTCAACCATCACTGCAGCCCTCCACCAGTCGGGGTTTTATGGCAGAGTGGCCCGACGGAAGCCTCTCCTCAGTGCAAGACACATGAAAGCCTGCATGGCGTTTGCTAAAAAAAAAAGACCTGAAGGACTCCAAGATGGTGATAAATAAGATTCTTTGGTCTGATGAGACCAAGATAGAACTTTTTGGCCTTAATTCTAAGCGGTATGTGTGGAGAAAACCAGGCACTGCTCATCACCTGTCCATTACAGTCCCAACAGTGAAGCATGGTGGTGGCAGCATCATGCTGTGGGGGCGTTTTTCAGCTGCAGGGACAGGACGTCTGGTTGCAATCGAGGGACAGATGAATGCGGCCAAGTACAGGAATATCCTGGACAAAAACCTTCTCCAAAGTGCTCTGGACCTTTAGACTGGGCCGAAGGTTTACCTTCCACAAGACAATGACCCTAAGCACACAGCCAAAATAACAAAAGAGTGGCTTCACAACAACTCCGTGACTGTTCTTGAATGGCCCAGCCAGAGCCCTGACTTAAACCCAATTGAGTATCTCTGGAGAGACCTAAAAATGGCTGTCCACCAATGTTTACAATCCAACCTGACAGAACTGGAGAGGATCTGCAAGGAGGAATGGCAGAGGTGTGAAAAACTTGTTACATCTTTCCCAAAAAGACTCATGGCTGTATTAGATCAAAAGGGTGCTTCTACTAAATACTGAGCAAAGGGTCTGAATACTTAGGACCATGTGATATTTCAGTTTTTCTTTTTTAATAAATCTGTAAAAATGTCAACAATTCTGTATTTTTCTGTCAATATGGGGTGCTGTGTGTACATTAATAAGGAAAAAAATGAACTTAAATGATTTTAGCAAATGGCTGCAATATAACAAAGAGTGAAAAATTTAAGGGGGTCTGAATACTTTCCGTCCCCACTGTATATCAATTAACTGTGTTTACTCTTTTTAAATTGTCGCTTGCCTGTGCAAACAACCGCTTCATGTTAGAAGGAGCAGTAATGTTAGTGATGCTCCACATGCCTGAAAGCCCAGGGTACGTTTTTGTCAGATGAGGCAGGAGGAGGAGTTGCCAGGGAGTGCTAGTAAGGAGAGTATCGGTGGGTCAGAAAGGCCCCTTTCCACAGACGGGCCTCTTTCACAAAGGAAACTACATTCATATGATTATATGCATGTGTTTATAGGGTATTACTTCACACACAAAACTATTTTAGATGGAATGCACACTATGCATTTAATTGCATTTAAGTGCATTTTTGTTAATTGTGTTTAAAAGAAAATAGAAGTTTGTCTATAGGCAGATTAGATACCCCAAAATGCATTTAAGCACATGTACATTTAAACACAGGAGAAACTGATCTGGAAAGTATTAAAACAGACATACACTTCCCCGATCAATTTTGCCTGCATTTGAATAAAACAAAACACATGAGACCCTTGTGAATGGTGGCTTACTTTTCCCTGAATGAACAATGTAGCAAGGTCGCTTAAAGGGCTTCTTCACACAGCCATTTCGCCACATACACTGGATTCCAGTAACAAGAATCAGTGGATTAGGAACAGGTGTCCGATTCTGGACGCATCTGATTGCATTCAGGTTCGGCCATCTGTCCCTAGCCTCAGGTAAGCGCATGGTGTATCTACATGCGAACTGCGATGGCTGCTGTAAGCCTGTCAATACTTTGTACAGGCTAAGCAGCTGATATTCGCATGTACCCGTTATTCCAGTTACAAGAATTCTTGCTGCTGGAATATGGTGTATGTGGCTAACCTGCCGTTCAAAGTAGGCTTTAGGACAACCACTGAAAAATACCAAGAAAGCAAATAAAAGATAAAAAGAAAAAATAGGGAATTAAATATTATACCAACTATACATATTTTAATGCTTTAAGCAATTATTGGTTTTCAAATGTCAGAGAGAAACTCGCCTAAACTTCATTTCTTGACAAAAAGAAAGATCGTCCCTCCGTTCCATCATTACTTCCACCAGTTGACACAGCTTGGTTTTGATCTGTATGGCATGAACCAGGTTACCCAGAACACGTACATATCTGAAAATTGAGAAATGGCAAGATCTAATCAGAAGTCACGGTATAGATATAGCCACATTTCAATGAGGACAAAAGGGTAAAGTAGAAGTCCAGGAAAAAAACTGTGTTACATATATACATACATGAAAATACATTAGTTTAGAAAAAAAAAAAAAAAAAGGAATACACTTTCACATACAGATGATATTAGAAATTGAAATCCGAGGGCTAGCAGTGTAAGCCAATCATGCTTTTTGCTTTGCATAGTGCTGTCATTTTTAAGGCTGAACTTGCTTTCAAAGATTAGAGCACAAGGATGCCCTAAATCATTATGCTGCGGTTATTTTCCAAAATCAGCAGGCCGGGGGAAAAGGCTGAACTTGTCCTGAAGTAAGGCCCCTTTCACACTGGGGCGGTAGGGGGCGTCGGCGGTAAAACAGCGCTATTTTTAGCGCTGTTTTACCGCGGTATTCGGCCGCTAGCGGTGCAGTTTTAACCCCCCGCTGGCGGCCGAAAAAGGGTTAAAACCCCTCGTATAGCGCGGCTATAGCCGCGGTATTACCGCGGTATAGCCGCGCTGTCCCATTGATTTCAATGGGCAGGAGCAGTGAAGGAGTGGTGAATACACCGCTCCTTCCCCGCTCCAAAGATGTGGCTAGCAGGAGATTTTTCCTTCTCCTGCCAGCGCACCGCTTCAGTGTGAAAGCCCTCGGGCTTTCACACTGAACAAACAGCGGAGGCTGTTTAGGGGCGATTTGCAGGCGCTATTTTTAGCGCAATAACGCCTGCAAACCGCCCCAGTGTGAAAGGGGTCTAAGAGAACATAGTGATGATCTAATCATCAGGCTTGGAAAAGAAAGGTGTCCAAAAAAAAAAAAAAAAAAACACGGCAGTAGTCAATTTTCCTGCATTTTCACTCAAATGGATATGTACCATTTACAAAAATTTTAGCGGAAGGATGCTCAAATTTGCAAATGAGGAACATTACCTACAGTGCATCCGGTAAGTATTCACAGCGCTTCACTTTTTCCACATTTTATGTTATGCTACAGCCTTATTCCAAAATGGATTAAATTCATTATTTTCCTCAAAATTCTACAAACAATACCCCATAAAGACAATGTAAAAGAAGCGTGTTTGAAATCTTTGAAAATTTATTAAAAGGAAAAATTAAAAAAAAAAAAAAAAAAAAAAAATCACATGTACATTAGTATGCACAGCCTTTGCCTCAAAATTGAGCTCAGATGCATCCTGTTTACACTGATCATCCTTGAGATGTTCCAACTTGATTGGAGTCCACCTGTGGTAAATTCATTTGATTGGACATGATTAGGAAAGGCACACACCTGTCTATATAAAGGTCCCAAAGTGAACAGTGCATGTCAGAGCACAAACCAAGCCATGAAGTCCAAGCAATTGTCTGTAGACCTCCGTGACAGGATTGCATCGCGGCTCAGATCTGGGGAAAGATACAGAAAAATTTCTGCAGCATTGAAGGTCCCAATGAGCACAGTGGCCTCTATCATCCGTAAATGGAAGTTTTGAACCACCAGAACTCTTACCAGAGCGGGCTGCCGGGCCAAGCTGAGCGATTGGGGGAGAAGGACCTTAGTCAGGGAGGTGGGGACTTAGTCAGGGAGATGACCACGAACCCGATGGTCACTCTGACAAAGAACAAGAACAACCATCTCTGCAGCACTCCGCCAATCAGGCCTGTAGAGTGGCCAGACAGAAGCCACTCCTCAGTAAAAGGCATATGACAGGCCACCTGAATTTTGCCAAAAAGGTACCTGAAGGACTCCCAGACCATGAGAAACAAAATTCTCTGGTCTGATGAAGCAAAGATTGAACTCTTTAGCCTGAATGGCAAGCGTCATGTCTGGAAGAAACCAGGCACTGCTCATCACCTGGCCAATACATCCCTACAGTGAAGCATCATGGTGGCAGCATCATGCTGTGGGGATGTTTTTCTGCGACAGAAGCTGGGAGACTAGTCAGGATCGAAGGAAATATGAATGCAGCAATGTAGAGACATCCTTGATGAAAACCTGCTCCAGAGCGCTCTGGACCTCAGACTGGGGCAAAGTTTCATCTTCCAACAGGAGCAAAAAAGTGTGGCGCTAGTAAGATAATTAAGAATGAACAATAAAGCAAAAGTGGTGATAATGTATAGAAAGAAAAGGGGTCATTGCCCTAAATGAGTGATGTTTACACCCGTAATAATCTCATGGAGTGTGAAGAGAGGTATCTCCTCGGAACCAAAACAAATTAAATAAATAGTGCAAAGTGAAAACAAATAAATAACATAAATCTGAAAAACGGCTGTGATCCAGTAAATCTATTATAATGGGAGTGACCCCAAAAAATGTTTCTCAAAACTGAATCACGATGAATAAAAAACATACATAAATGTGATGTGAATAGACTCAACAATAAATGTCCGTCAGACTGATACCGTGGCATTAAACCGTGCGTGAACTCAACAAATGAATATATGGGATATTAATGTCTGTCACTATAAGATAAAGTGATCACGATATCCAAGTGACACTATAGGTGCTCACAGTCCTCATAAGTTTAAAGCAGACTGTTAGGGTACCCCAGCAGAAGTCTTAGAGGACGAAACGCGTCGGGTTCTTTTGTTTTACCCTCACTATCACCTACTGCGCTATTTATTTCATTTTGAGACAAATTTTTACTGCCCAGGTTTTACATTTTTTACTTATTGGATACAATCCTTTGTAATTTTTATACCAATAAATGCTATAATGCTTTAAATGGATTCACACTATGTGGAAGTTTTCCTTTTTTCCTCGCGTTATCACATGGATGGTCGTTGATGAGGTGGTTTCTGGCCGATGATCGAAGTTGGTTCTAAAAGACATCTGGGTCCGGTTCAACTCCCCCAGGGACACACCAACCGGTGGCATTCTATGCTTATTTGTTTGAGATAATACTACCATACATTAGTATGAGAGAAGAATCTACCCTACATGCAGAGATGTTTCTAACAGTCTCCTTTCAACTTATATGAGGACTGTGAGCACCTATAGTGTCACTTAGATATCGTGACCACCTTATCTTATAGTGACGGACATTAATATCCCATATATTCATTTGTTGAGTTCACCCATGGTTTTATGCCACGGTATCAGTCTGACGGACATTTATTGTTGAGTCTATTCACATCACATTTATGTATGTTTTTTATTATATATTCATCGTGATTCAGTTTTGAGAAAAAAATTTTGGGGTCACTCCCATTATAATAGATTTACTGGATCACAGCCGTTTTTCAGATTTATGTTATTTGTTTTCACTTTGCACTATTTATTTAATTTGTTTTGGTTCTGAGGAGATACCTCTCTTCACACTCCATGAGATTATTACGGGTGTAAACATCACTCATTTAGGGCAATGACCCCTTTTCTTTCTATACATTATCACCACTTTTGCTTTATTGTTCATTCTTTATTATCTTACTAGCACCACACTTTGTTGCTCCTTATATATTCACAATAGTCAGATTGTTGTGTTGGCTCCTTCACTATATAATTTTTACCAAGAGTTGGCGCAGCATTTTTCACATATATTCATCTTCCAACAGGACAACAACCCTAAGCAAACAGCCAAGATAACAAAGGAGTGGCTACAGGATAACGCTGTAAATGTCCTGGAGTGGCCCAGCCAAAGCTCACACTTGAAACTGATTGAACATCTCTGGAGAGATCTGAAAATGGTTGTGCACCAACGCTCCCTAGCCCAGGGGTTGTCAACTACCGGGCCATGGCCTTTCTGCAGGTGCGAGCGGCATGAAAGAGCCGGGCAGCCGGCATAAGAAAGCCGGGCGGGCAGCATGAGACAGCTGAGCGACCAGCATAAGGGAGACGGGTGGATGGAAGAAGCGAGCGGGCAAGCAGAGAGGTCATCTCTCTCCACCCCCCCGCATCACCGCTCTTCCGCCCTCACAGCCGATGTTCTGTCAGCCTCAATGTCAGAGGTGCAGTGGGGAGCAGAGAGATGACATCTCTCACTGCCCCGCATCACCGATCTCCTGCCTTCATTCAGAACAAACCACTACACAGAGGCCTGCCTCTGTGCTAAATGGACCAGTGCTGCCACTAATGCAGTGGTGGCAGGCAGTGTGGCAAGTGACAGGCGACAGTGGCAAGTGACATTCTGCATCTGGTGGCATGCGACAGGGGCAGGTGACATTCCGCATCTGGTGGCATGCGACAGGGGCAGGTGACATTCCGCATCTGGTGGCATGTGACAGGGGCAGGTGACATTGCGCATCTGGTGGCAGGCGACAAGGGCAAGTGACATTCCGCATCTGGTGGCAGGCGACAGGGGCAAGTGACATTCGGCATCTGGTGGCAGGCGACAGTGGCAGGTGACATTTGGCATCTGGTGGCAGGCGACAGTGGCAGGTAAAATTCGGCATCTGGTGGCAGGCGACAGTGGCAAGTGACCTTCCGCATCTGGTGGCAGGCGACAGTGGCAAGTGACCTTCTGCATCTGGTGGTAGGCGACAGAGGCCTGCCTCTGTGCTAAATGGACCAGTGCTGCCACTAATGCAGTGGTGGCAGGCAGTGTGGCAAGTGACAGGCGACAGTGGCAAGTGACATTCCGCATCTGGTGGCATGCGACAGGGGCAGGTGACATTCCGCATCTGGTGGCATGCGACAGGGGCAGGTGACATTCCGCATCTGGTGGCATGCGACAGGGGCAGGTGACATTCCGCATCTGGTGGCATGCGACAGGGGCAGGTGACATTCTGCATCTGGTGGCAGGCGGCAAGGGCAAGTGACATTCCGCATCTGGTGGCAGGCGACAGGGGCAAGTGACATTCCGCATCTGGTGGCAGGCAACAGTGGCAGGTGACATTCGGCATCTGGTGGCAGGCGACAGTGGCAAGTGACCTTCCGCATCTGGTGGCAGGCGACAGTGGCAAGTGACCTTCCGCATCTGGTGGTAGGCGACAGTGGCAAGTGACCTTCCGCATCTGGTGGTAGGCGACAGTGGCAAGTGACCTTCCGCATCTGGTGGCAGGCGACAGTGGCAAGTGACCTTCCGCATCTGGTGGCAGGCGACAGTGTCAAGTGACCTTCCGCATCTGGTGGCAGGCGACAGTGGCAAGTGACCTTCTGCATCTGGTGGTAGGCGACAGAGGCCTGCCTCTGTGCTAAATGGACTAGTGCTGCCACTAATGCAGTGGTGGCAGGCAGTGTGGCAAGTGACAGGCGACAGTGGCAAGTAACATTCCGCATCTGGTGGCATGCGACAGGGGCAGGTGACATTCCGCATCTGGTGGCAGGCGACAAGGGCAAGTGACATTCCGCATCTGGTGGCAGGCGACAGGGGCAAGTGACATTCGGCATCTGGTGGCAGGCGACAGTGGCAGGTGACATTCGGCATCTGGTGGCAGGCGACAGTGGCAAGTGAAATTCGGCATCTGGTGGCAGGCGACAGTGGCAAGTGACCTTCCGCATCTGGTGGCAGGCGACAGTGGCAAGTGACCTTCCGCATCTGGTGGCAGGCGACAGTGGCAAGTGACCTTCTGCATCTGGTGGCAGGCGACAGTGGCAAGTGACCTTCCGCATCTGGTGGCAGGCGACAGTGGCAAGTGACCTTCCGCATCTGGTGGCAGGCGACAGTGGCAAGTGACATGCGGCATCTGGTGGCAGGCGACAGTGGCAAGTGACATGCGGCATCTGGTGGCAGGCGACAGTGGCAAGTGACATGCGGCATCTGGTGGCAGGCGACAGTGGCAAGTGACCTTCCGCATCTGGTGGCAGGCGACAGTGGCAAGTGACATTCCGCATCTAGTGGCAGGCGACAGTGGCAAGTGACAAGCTCAGGGCTCCCACTGATTCTGCATTATGGCGAGTCGAACCATTTCATTTATTACTACAATGTAATAATGCATTTCAATCACCCTGACACCATATCAAGCATGGTGCCTTGATGATTGAAGCGCTAACACCAGCAATTGCCGACGAAAAATCATTTACCCTGCGTGTAAAATCAGGGGATTGTAGGGCGAGGGCAGCAATAGGCTGTGGACTGTAGGGTGAGGGCAACAATAGGAGAAAAGAAAAATGGTGGGCTTGGACTATATAGGCACGATAACAAATGATAAAGTTAAAAACTAAAATTTATTAGACATGAAAAACATTTAAAAAAAAAAAAAAACAGATACAATATCTGTAAGAAATCAGTCCATAAAAATACAGTTACAGTAGTGTAATCCATACATAGCTCGAAGTAGTAACATAGATAATTCGAGGATGAGATACCAATCATTCCATCATAGGATTATTGCACTCCAAGAACGAGCTATGTAGTCGGTATATTAAGATGGTTTTGGCGTCTAGGGCTCAACATGTTACGCGAATATCGCTTCTTCAGGAGCGTGGAACAGACTTACTAGATAAAATACAAAAGATCCAGTAAACATAACAAATACAATACGAATCTGAAAAATGGAGAATAAGTAGCAATATACAGACATAAACATTGCAAATTGGACATGCTAAGATGAAAACCAAAGGGGGCCAGTATTAATCAGGTAGGACCCAGACAGTATTCGCCAACTATGGGGACGTATGCAACAAAATAGCAAAAAAGTATTTTACAAGCTCACAATGTTGGTAGTATATAGATGTAAATATAGAAGAGGTCTTCCTAAAGTGTCAATTAGTGATGAGAGGGGGGGGGGGGGGGGACCAGAGAAAACAAAAAGTAAAATACATTTCCTATATGGGGTTGTAGTCGTAGGGTAGTTCTACCCTCTTTAGGAAAGAGACTGCAGGGAACACCCTGTTACACGCAGATAGTGCCCACCCCAGACCACTTATTAAGAGCATTCCATATGCTCAATACCTAAGATTGCGCTGTAACTGTACCCACCAGGATGAATTTAAGATCCAAACTAAGGCCCTTCGTGCTAGACTACAGGCTAGAGGATACACATTAAGACCTTGCTTCGTAGTGCTTACAATAAAGCCCTACGTCAATCACGTAACTCCCTACTTTACAAAAATAAACCAGTTACGACCAACTGCTCTACTAGATTTATCACTAGATTTTCACAACACCAACAATTGCGAGATATCTTAACCAATCACTGGCCAATTCTTCAGGAGGATCCTATCCTCAAGAAATATATTGGCCCTACTCCAGAAATCACTTTCAGACGGGCTAGGTCCCTACGTGATAAATTAACATCCAGCCACTATTCAATGAACCACAGGACAAAACAACCCAAATATGGTGTATCACGATGTGGAAAGTTCTCATTCTGCCTGTGGATCAAGGTGAGCACGGAGTTTATACTCCCCAATGGGGAAATCTTTGTTCCCAAATTTCATGCCAATTGTGACACCCAGGGGGTAGTATATCTTATGTTGTGCCAGTGTGGCGCCTTTTAAGTAGGTAAAACGGCCAGACATCTGCGATCCAGAATCAAGGATCATGTATACTATTCAGCAGAGGGCAAAATGATCACTGCGGTTAGTAGACCCTTAGATTTGTACCATAAATTCAATGTATCTTTGATATCATTCATTGTGCTGGCCACTGTCCCCAAAGATCCTAGAGGTGGCGAGTGGGACAAATTTATTCTCCAAAAAGAAACTACTTGGATAGAACGCCTCAGTGCTTTTCATGCCCCTGGGATCAATGAGGCACACACTTATAAATCTTTTTTATAAGCCCCCTTTTCAGTTGTTCCTTGATATATATACTTTGTCCTCTCCAGTCTATCATTGCCCTGTCCCTTTTTTTTTACCGTTTAATTCTTAAGTACCAATGTGAGTTCTCCACAAATTTAGATGTATTGTTATTTGACACCATCTGTGTCAATCTTTGATATTGGGGTGAAACAGCCGTTATCCTTGCATTATATGTTGATAGCTGTAGTTACAATTTTGTAATGTATGTTGACTTGATTACATTGCGACTTTTGGACTTATGCTGCTTTGACATTCCCTGCCAGCCTGGTTATGGTCATTCTCTGGGCTAATTTTCGTCACTATGCGGCCACCCAGGGCCACATCCCCAATCCTTAGGGCTGGTGGTGCACTTTGGTACCACCAGGGGGAGCTCCCCCTGTCATACCTACAGCGGCAGCTGCGTTCCCTGTCTCACGCGCCAGGCTGACTCTCTATGCCGATGCGGAGATCGGGAGCATGCGCACCGAGCGGCCGGCTTGGATGACGTCACCTCGGCTCGCGCCCATTGGATGACTACAAGCGGGGCGTGTGTACAAAAGTACGCTGCAGAGCGTCCCTCCTACCTAGTCCTTTGCTGCAGTTGCTTCCTACCCGAGCGGCCGTTTTTCATGTCTATATTTGTACCACTGGTAGCAGCAGGTATGTCCTTGGAATATTGTTTTTATTATTTCGTCCATTAGACTACCTTCCTCCCTTTTCCCCCCTCTTCCCGTTCCCCCACCTCTCCCTTCTATATCTCTCACAATTTTATTCTTTAATTGTTATTAACTGGTATTGATGACATTATTCCTATCTGTCTGTATCCTACCAGGTCCCATATTTATTACCTGTGAGGGCTACTTTTTGATTATACATGAGCTACTGTGACCGCTGCCTCTCCCACAGATACACTGGCCGTATATTGGTACTTATTATAGCCTCCTTCTACACAGTTTTCCTCCAGGCTAGCTTTCGCTAGCACTATACACTACAGTACATGTCTTAAATTATCTCTTTTGGAGGGGCATCTTTTTTGCTTTTTTTCCTTTTGCCACACCATATCATATTATTATAGTAAGGGTCTTTATACACTTCCCTATAATATCGTTAAATCATAACATTCATGTTTTGATACTATTCTAATCAAGTGTTATATCCATTTATTACTTATTAGATGGGTTGTTTAAACAAAGTCATTTCTATCATTAAATTTTCTTTATCTAAAGTCTGTCATATATAAGTATATATTATCTTTTTAGGTTCTTAACTATCTTATTCTACCCTTATTAGGACTACAACCTCATATAGGAAAGGTATTTTACTTTTAGTTTTTTCTGGTCCCCCCCCCCCCCCCCCCATCACTAATTGACACTTTAGGAAGACCTCTTCTGTACCATCTATATTTACATCTATATACTACCAACATTGTGAGCTTGTAAAAGACTTTTTTGCTATTTTGTTGCATACGTCCCCATAGTTGGCGAATACTGTCTGGGTCCTACCTGATTATGATTGGCCCCTTGGGTTTTCATCTTAGCATGTCCAATTCGCAATGTTTATGTCTGTATTTTGCTACTTGTTCTCATTTTTCAGATTCGTATTGTATTTGTTATGTTTACTGGATGTTTTGTATTTTATCTAGTAAGTCTGTTCCACGCTCCTGAAGAAGCGCTATGCGCGTAACATGTTGAGCCCTAGCCACTTGCTTACTGGGCACTTAAACCCCCCTCCTGCCCAGACCAATTTTCAGCTTTCAGCGCTGACGCACTTTGAATGACAATTGCGCGGTCATACAACACTGTACCCAAATTAAATTTTTATCATTTTTTTCCCACAAGTAGAGCTTTCTTTTAGTGGTATTTAATCACAGCTGGGGTTTTTATTTTTTGCTAAACAAACTAAAAAAGATGGAAATTTAAAAAAAAAAAAAAAAATCATGTTTAATAGTTTGTTATAAAATTTTGCAAACAGGTAATTTTTCTCCATCATTGATATGCGCTGATGAGGCGGCACTGGTGGGCTCTGATAGGCTGCACTGATGGGCACGGACAGGCACGGATAGGCACAGATAAGGCGGCACTGATGGGGACAGATAAGGCGGCACTGATGGGGACAGATAAGGCGGCACTGATGGGGACAGATAAGGCGGCACTGATGGGGACAGATAAGGCGGCACTGATGGGGACAGATAAGGCGGCACTGATGGGGACAGATAAGGCGGCACTGATGGGGACAGATAAGGCGGCACTGATGGGGACAGATAAGGCGGCACTGATGGGGACAGATAAGGCGGCACTGATGGGGACAGATAAGGCGGCACTGATGGGGACAGATAAGGCGGCACTGATGGGGACAGATAAGGCGGCACTGATGGGGACAGATAAGGCGGCACTGATAGGTGACACTGATGGGCACTGATAGGTGACACTGATGGGCACTGATAGGTGACACTGATGGGCACTGATAGGTGACACTGATGGGCACTGATAGGTGACACTGATGGGCACTGATAGGTGACACTGATGGGCACTGATAGGTGACACTGATGGGCACTGATAGGTGACACTGATGGGCACTGATAGGTGACACTGATGGGCACTGATAGGTGACACTGATGTGCAGCACTGTTGCACTGATGGGTGGCACTGTGGGCACTGATGGGTGGCACTGTGGGCACTGATGGCACTGTGGGCACTGATGGGTGACGCTGGTGGGCACTGGTAGGTGGCACTGCTGCCTATTGCTGTGTATCAGAAGATCGCCGTGATTTCCCGATCACGGCTGCCGGTGATCGGGTTTCTTCTTTCCTCCTCGCGCGATCAGCGCGAGGAGGAAAAATAGCCAATTACCGGCTCTGTTTACATCACATGATCAGCTGTTATTGGCTGACAGCTGATCATGTGATCAGGCGAATCTCAGACTCGCTGATCACCGAGCGCGCCGGTGCAGGGGGCGCGCAAGCCGCTCGTGCACGGGACGACGTCAATAGACGTCGTCCCGGCAATGTAGATCCGCGCCGTTTCCGTCATTTGGCAATGGCCCGGATCTGAAGTGGCTAGACACCAAATACCATCTTTATATACCTACTACATAGCTCGTTCTTGGAGCGCAATAATCCTATGATGGAATGATTGGTATCTCATCCTCGAATTATCTATGTTACTTCTTCTAGCTATGTATGGATTACACTACTGTAACTGTATTTTTATGGACTGATTTTTTACAGATATTGTATCTTTTTTTTTTTTTTAAATATGTTTTTCATGTCTAATAAATTTTAGTTTTTAACCTTATATCATTTGTTATTGTGCCTATAAAGTCCAAGCCCACAATTTCCTTTTCTCGTATTTCAATTACGGGATGTGGCACATAGTACTTTGTATGTATCCACAGTACCACTCTGTGTTGATACAAAAATTCTTGAAGGCAACAACAGGCAACAGCAGGCTGAGGGCAACAGCAGGCTGAGGGCAACAGCAGGCTGAGGGCAACAGCAGGCTGAGGGCAACAGCAGGCTGAGGGCAACAGCAGGCTGAGGGCAACAGCAGGCTGAGGGCAACAGCAGGCTGAGGGCAACAGCAGGCTGAGGGCAACAGCAGGCTGCGGGCAACAACAGGCTGCGGGCAACAACAGGCTGCGGGCAACAACAGGCTGCGGGCAACAACAGGCTGCGGGCAACAACAGGCTGCGGGCAACAACAGGCTGCGGGCAACAACAGGCTGCGGGCAACAACAGGCTGCGGGCAACAACAGGCTGCGGGCAACAACAGGCTGCGGGCAACAACAGGCTGCGGGCAACAACAGGCTGCGGGCAACAACAGGCTGCGGGCAACAACAGGCTGCGGGCAACAACAGGCTGCGGGCAACAACAGGCTGCGGGCAACAACAGGCTGCAGGCTGAGGGCAACAACAGGCTGCAGGCTGAGGGCAACAACAGGCTGCAGGCTGAGGGCAACAATAGGCTGCAGGCTGCAGGGTGAGGGCAACAATAGGCTGCAGGGTGAGGGCAACAATAGGCTGCAGGGTGAGGGCAACAATAGGCTGCAGGGTGAGGGCAACAATAGGCTGCAGGGTGAGGGCAACAATAGGCTGCAGACTGCAGGGTGAGGGCAACAATAGGCTGCAGACTGCAGGGTGAGGGCAACAATAGGCTGCAGACTGCAGGGTGAGGGCAACAGTAGGCTGCAGACTGCAGGGTGAGGGCAACAGTAGGCTGCAGACTGCAGGGTGAGGGCAACAGTAGGCTGCAGACTGCAGGGTGAGGGCAACAGTAGGCTGCAGACTGCAGGGCGAGGGCAACAGTAGGCTGCAGACTGCAGGGCGAGGGCAACAGTAGGCTGCAGACTGCAGGGCGAGGGCAACAGTAGGCTGCAGACTGCAGGGCGAGGGCAACAGTAGGCTGCAGACTGCAGGGCGAGGGCAACAGTAGGCTGCAGACTGCAGGGCGAGGGCAACAGTAGGCTGCAGACTGCAGGGCGAGGGCAACAGTAGGCTGCAGACTGCAGGGCGAGGGCAACAGTAGGCTGCAGACTGCAGGGCGAGGGCAACAGTAGGCTGCAGACTGCAGGGCGAGGGCAACAGTAGGCTGCAGACTGCAGGGCGAGGGCAACAGTAGGCTGCAGACTGCAGGGCGAGGGCAACAGTAGGCTGCAGACTGCAGGGTGAGGGCAACAGTAGCCTGCAGACTGTAGGTTGAGGGCAACAATAGGTTAGGGCAAAAATAGACCGTAGATTGTAATATCAAGGCAAGAATAGGCTGCCTATTGTAGAATTTAAAGCAAGAACATGAGAAAAAATAACACTATTCTATCTAATCCAGCCAACACCTCCATACAATGCACCTTAGACCCCTTTCACACTGAGGCGCTTTCGCGCTAAAAAAAAACACCTGAAAAGCTCACGAAAACCTATTTCCATTAACATCAAGAATGTTTTCACACTGGGGCAGTGGGCTGGCAGGGCGGTGAAAAAACACCCCTCTCCATTGAGATGAATGGAAAGCTCTTCAAAAGCGCCTGAAAAGTTCTTCAAAAGCGCTCAAATGTTTTACTGGCAGCTTAGAAGCGCCTCAGTGTGAAAGGGGCCTAATAGGTATTTTGTGGTGTTCTCTAAACATACCATTTGGTTATCCCTCTGATGGGTTTTTGCTTCAAGTAGGCTTGTCATATTAGTTATACAGTTACCTGACTAGATTTAGCATCATGGTTTCTAGACTAGCTTGTCCCAAATGTTCAGAGCTGCCTTCTGTGTGATTATCAAGCAAGTTCTTCAGGATCGTAATCGTCTGTTCAACAAATTGAGTGTTTGTGTCATTGAGCAAAACCTGTAATGCAAAGAACAGGACACACTGTAATAACGTTTTTTCTAATGAAACCCAAGGTAAACAGCAAAAGTTGATGTATAAGCAGGCTGCAGAAAGATGCACTGCTTGCTTTTTGGATTACACTGCTAAACTAAGAAACAATTGGCAAATGTTAAACACATTAACTTCATAAAACACATTTTACTTACCTGCCCCTGAGAGTCAAAGAACTTGCTGATGTTGTTCTTCATTTTATTGAACAGCATTGAATACAAAGCAGGGCTCAACTCTAAACCAACCAGGTCTTTGATGTTTGTCCGAATTTGAATTCCAACTTTCTCATTGTTGCAAACCATTAATGAGAGAAGCCGATCAAGAAACTTGCTGACTGGAGTTTCTGCATTTCCTTCAGTAGAAACCATTGAGATAACGGAACCTTTTCGTTCATTAACAGGACCCATAGGGGGACTGTAAGTAACTAGTCCCACATTGCTGCGATGCTGCAGACAGACTCCACCAAGTGCAGAAAGAAAACCAGTCATGTTAATCCACTCCTGTAGTGAGTCTGTGTCAGCCAGGTCTATGGAACCACCTCCACTTACATGAGACATTCGCCTCTTCACAATGGTTTTATGAAGGCTTTCTGTGACCTGAAAAAAAAAAAAAAAAAAATTTTAAGCTTGGTTACCATACTGCTCTTTTGCATTTTGCAAAAATCAACCCATGAACAAATTAATTACCAGTCAGTTATAGAACAGAGAACCCTGGTGATTATTTTTTTTTTATTCATTATGCTCTCAAACACTTAGAAAAAAGCACATCGCTAAAAAGTAAAGCAACAAGCACATACACTATATTATCAAAAGTATTTTGACACCTGCCTTCACACGCACATGAACTTTAATGGCACCCCAGTCTTAGTCTGTAGAGTTCAATATGGAGTTGGCTCACCCTTTGCAGCTATACCAGCTTCAACTCTTTTGGGAAGGATGTTGACAAGGTTTAGGAGTGTGTCTATGGGAATGTTTGACCATTCTTCCAGAAGTGCATTTGTGAGGTAAGGCACTGAATACCAGGCACTTATGTGGATGGGAAAGCCTGGCTCGCAGTCTCCACTCTAATTCATCCCAAAGGACTCTGCAGGCCAGTCAAGATCCTCCACCTCAAACTCGCTCATCCATGTCTTTATGGACCTTGCTTTTTGCATTGGTCTAAATCATTTGGTGAAGGGGGGATTATGGTGTGGGGTTGCTCATTTAGTTCCAGTGAAGGGAACACTTAAAGTGTTACTAAACCCAGTAATATAAAAATAGTTCATCTGCACCCCGCCCAGTGCCAACAGCTTATAAATCACCTTTTTACATCAAAATATTGCCACTATCTAATTTTTTTAGCTGATCTGAATACCACGGCCAGTGATAAATCGCAGTTTATCCAGTGCTGAGAGTTCAGGTAGGAGGAGATTTCCACATTAGCCTGTATATACGTCCACATGTGTGATGCCAATATCATGCGACCTCGCTATCTGAGAACAAGCAGTTATTCTCTCCAGCATAAAAGACAATAGAGCATGTGCAGGTTGGCTACTCCGCATGTGCTAGCTGGCTTTCCCCAGATAGACAGTGCAGGAGGGGGAGGATCTATGCATACAGGATAAAAAACAGCCTTCTTGCACAATACAGAGGCTGAACCCCTCAAGTTCCACAGTGAGTATAATAAGCATGCTATGCTGCATATACAGACAGATTTTACTGTTGTGGGTTTAGTAACACTTTAAGGCTTCAGCATACCAAATCATGGTATGGGTCATTCCTGTTCCAACAAGACTGCGCACCAGTACACAAAGCAAGGTCCATAAAGACATGGATGAGCGAGTTTGGGGTGGAGGAACTTGACTGGCCTGCACAGAGTCCTGACTTCAACCCGATAGAACACCCATGGGATGAATTAGATCGGAAACTGCGAGCCAGGCCATCGCGTCCATCATCAGTGCCTGACCTTACAAACGCTCTTCTGGTCAAACATCCATATAGACACTCCTAAACCTTGTGGACAGCCTTCTCAGAAAAGCTGAAGCTATTAAAGCTGCAAAGGGTGGGCCAACTCAATATTGAATCGCACAGACTAAGATTGGGATGCCTTTAAAGTTCATGTGCCCCAATACTTTTGGTAATGTAGTGTATGCAGCATTTTACAATGTCAGAATTTGGACATGATGCTTGTATGATCAGGCTATTCCTCACCTCTTTTTTGTCTAAAAGCATTGCATTTGATGGAAAAAGAAAAATAGTGTGCGCGCTTATGTATGCATACAATGGAAAAAAAAAAAAAAACACGCATTTTACATAATAAACTTTTTTTATATATAGAAATTGTAAAATGCATATATACACTATTTCTCTTTGTTCAATCAAATGTAATACTTTTAGAAAAAATGAAGGTGTGTGTGCGTGTATATACAGTGGATATAAAAAGTCTACACACCCCTGTTAAAATGTCAGGTTTCAGTGGTGTAAAAAAAATGAGGCAAAGATACACAATTTCAGAACTTTTTCCACCTTTAATGTGACCTATAAACTGTACAACTATTGAAAAACAAACTGAAATCTTTTAGGAAGAGGGGGAGTAATAATAAAAAAAACGAAAATAATGTGGTTGCATAAGTGTGCATACCCTCTTATAACTGGGGATGTAGCTCCGTTCAGAATTAAGCAATCAAATATAAACTCATGTTAAATTGTAGTCAGTACACACCTGCCATCATTAAAAGTGATTAAACCCAAATAAAATTCAGCTGTTCTAGTAGGTCTTTCCTGACATTTCTTAGTTGCATCCTACAGCAAAAGTTGAGAGCTTCCAAAGCATCAGAGGTATCTCATTGTTAAATGGTATCAGTCAGAAGGGTACAAAAAGAATTACCAAGGTATTAGAAATACCATGGAACAAAGTGAAGACAGTCATCAAGTGGAGACAATATGGCACAACAGTGACATTACCAAGAACTGGACGTCCCTCCAAAATTTCAGCTAAATTTTGCAAAAACACATCTGTAGTCTCAAAAAAACATGTGGGAAAATGTGTTATGGTTTGATAAAACCAAGGTTGGACTTTTTGGCCATAATTCCAAAAGATAGGTTTAGCGCAAAAGCACTGCACATCACCAAAAGAAGACCGTACCCACAGTAAAGCATGGTGGTGGCAACATCATGCTTTGGAGCGGTTTTCTTCAGCTGGAACAGGGACCTTAGTCAAGGTAGAGGGCATTTTGAACAGTTCCAAATACCAGTCAATATTGGCACAAAACCTTCAGGCTTCTGATAGAAAGCTGAACATGAAGAGGAACTTCATCTTTCAGCATGACAACGACCCAAAGTATACATCTAAATCAACAAAAGAATGGCTCCACCAGAAGAAAATGTTTTGGAATGGCCCAGCCAGAGCCCAGACCTGAATCCGATTGAAAATCCGTGGGGTGATCTGAAGAGGGCCGTGCAGAGGAGATGCACTCGCAATCTGACAGATTTAGAGTGTTTTTGCAAAAAAAGAGCGGGCAAATATTGCCAAGTCAAGATGGGCCATGCTGATATACTCATACCCCAAAAGACTGAGTGCTGTAATAAAATAAAAAGGTGCTTCAACATAGTATTAGTTTAAGGGTGTGCACACTTAGGAAACCATATCATTTTCATTTTTTATTTTTACTTTCCTCCACCTTTATCTTTGTCTCTTCTTTTTACATCATAGAAACCTGACATTTTAACAGGGGGTGTGTAGACTTTTTATATCGTGTGTGTGATGTAATGGCTAAACTGCTGGCAAAAAAAGTGAGTACACCCCTAAGTGAAAATGTCCAAATTTGGCCCAATTAGCCATTTTCCCTCCCGGTTTCATGTGACTTCGTGTTACAACGTCTCAGGGGTGAATGGGGAGCAGATGTGTTAAATTTGGCATTCTCGCTCTCACTCTCTTACTGGTCACTGGAAGCTCAACATGGCACCTCATGTCAAAACTCTGAGGATCTGAAAAAAAAAAAAAGAATTGTTGCTCTACATAAAGATGGCCTAGGCTATAAGAAGATTGGCAAAACCCTGAAACTGAGCTGCAGCACGGTGGACAAGACCACACAGCAGTTTAACAGGACAGGTTCCACTCAGAACAGGCCTCACCATAGTTGACCAAAAAAGTTGAGTGCACGTGCTCAGCGTCATATGAAGAGATTGTCTTTGGGAAATAGACGTATGAGTGCTGCCAGCATTGCTGCAGAGGTTGAAGGTGTGGGGGGTCAGCCTGTCAGTGCTCAGACCATAAGCCGCTCATTGGACTGCTGGAACCAAAAGAAACAAAAGTGTGGCGCTATATATCACATCCACAGCCGTGTGTATTACAATAAAGACATATAAAAATAGTGAATACTACCAAAAAATGTATGATCATAAAATGGATAGTGTCAAATAATTAATCAGTGTTAATCACATATAAAGTAAATACACAATAATGCTTAATCATCAGTTGTGCCAGTGATTAGTAGAAACCCGTGCTGGTTCCATGAGCCAGACACAAAACATAAAACTTTAAAAGTCCATAAAAAATGTGTAGAAAAATAGTGAAGAAAACATCAACAGAGTTCAAAGGGGGTGATGCATGGCCAGATGGTATTCACAGAATTTTAGTCGCACCAAATCTGGCGAGTGGGCAGAAGTCGCACCAAAGTCGCACCAAAACTGGTGAGTGGGCAGAAGGGAAACCACAAGTGTGCATAGATTGTACGTCAGTGCCAGGGCCAACACCAGGAGTAGAGGAGGCTTACCGGAGAAAATTGACCTGAAATGGCGTACGCCAGACAAGTCAAAAAAGCATAATAACCACTGGTTCTGGGAAATGCGTCTTGTCAGATGTCATCAACAGATGGTGGAAAGAAAAAGGGGGGGGTCCGCATGGCTTCCTCTCCCATAGGTAATCCAGCATAAGCCAAACGTGTAGTTTCATATGCCATGCAAGGAGCAAACAAAACTCACATAGCGTAATAACGTTTTAAAACACTAGTTTATTAAAATAATAAAAAACAAACTCACATTTGGAAGAACAAAACAGAGCTCAAATAGCGGCGATCGTGAGGGGGTCCACCCGACATGTTTCAGCTAAGGAGCCGTCATCTGGGTTCCACTCAGAACAGGCCTCACCATAGTTGACCAAAAAAGTTGAGTGCACGTGCTCAGCGTCATATGAAGAGATTGTCTTTGGGAAATAGACATATGAGTGCTGCCAGCATTGCTGCAGAGGTTGAAGGTGTGGGGGGTCAGCCTGTCAGTGCTCAGACCATACGCCGCTCATTGGACTGCTGGAACCATGTCTTGTGGTCTGATGAGACCAAGATAAACGTATTTGGTTCAGATGGTGTCAAGCGTGTGTGGTGGCAACCAGGTGAGGAGTACAAAAACAAGTGGGTCTTGCCTACAGTCAAGCATGGTGGTGGGAAAGTCATGGTCTGGGGCTGCATGAGTGCTGCCGGCACTGGGGAACTACAGTTCATTGAGGGAACCATGAATGCCAACATGTACTGTGACATACTGAATCAGAGCATGATCCCCTCTCTTCAGAGACTGGGCCACAGGGCAGTATTCCAACATGATAATGACCCCAAATACACCTCCTAAATGACCACTGTCTTGCTAAGGAAGCTAAGGGTAAAGGTGATGGACTGGCCAAGCATGTCTCCAGACCTAAACCCTATTGAGCATCTGTGGGGCATCCTCAAACGGAAGGTGGAGGAGCGCAAGGTCTCTAAAATCCATCAGCTCCCTGATGTCGTCATGGAGGAGTGGAAGAGGACTCCAGTGGCAACCTGTGAAGCTCTGGTGAACTCCATGCCCAAGAGAGTTAAGGCAGTGCTGTAAAAAAAATGGTGGCCACACAAAATATTGGCACTTTGGGCCCAATTTGGACATTTTCACTTAGGAGTGTACTCACTTTTGTTGCCAGCGGTTTAGACATTAATGGCTGTGTGTTATTTTGAGGGGAAATCAAATTTACACTGTTATACAAGCTATACACTCATTACTTTACATTGTAGCAAAGTGTCATTTCTTCAGAGCTGTCGCATGAAAATATATAGTAAAATGTTTACAAAAATGTGAGGGGTGTACTCACTTTTGTGAGATACTGTGTATATATATATATATATATATATATATATATATATATATATATATATATATATATATATATATATATATATATATATATATGTGTATATAAAAAAATACACACACACAATGTGACAAAAGCACATTTTCTATTACAAACAGAAATGTGTAAGGCCCTGTTCACATATAGTGAGATGACCTGTGTTTTATCACACTGGAAGAAAACAGGTCACAGCTAGGACACATAAAACAATTGTTTTTAGGTGTTCTGTTCACACTGCAACTGATTTGCAGCTCAGTGAAGTGAGCTGTGATAAAATGCAGACATGCTGCATTTTATTGCAGCACACTTGACAAGATATCATGTTACTGTACAGCAGTGCAATGCTCTGCACTGATGTACAATGACATGAACGAAGTGTTACTTGTGGGCAGTTCAAAGTTTGTACAAAAGAAAAAAACAAAAGCTGTGTGATGCACTAAAACCTGCATCACTCCACCCCCTACCGCTGGCTCGCTGCAGCCAGAATGGACAGCTGCTGCACACTAAACAACACTGCTGCGGTTTGGTGTGCACCAGATATCGGTTGGTGTGTTAACAGGCCTCAAAACCTCTGCCAGAATGATACTTCTGTCAGTGTTATCTTGTTGTAGTGACATTGGTACCCCCTTTAATTTCGTTTACGGGAGTCTCTAGCCAGATGAGGGAGGGGAAGTTCATATTTGGTTCACCAACAGCAATAAAAATCTGACAGACATTCTAACCTTTTTCTACCCTGTTCAGAATAATGGTAAAGGTTTTTGCTAGATTTAGAATTTAAAATATGCTGTGTTTTTCATCACCTGGCCATCTTCCAGCTTAGTCTTCGGGAAGTTTAGAATCAACTTTGTGGCTTGCTCCCACTTCGCATACGTATCTTCCCAAGCCTGGAAACAGTAATGGAAGATAAATATATGCATAGAAGAAAAAAAAATATGTATAAAAAAAAAAAAAATATATATATATATATATATATATATATATATATATACACACACATACACACACACACAAGAGACTCACTTCTGTGTTTCCAGGAGTGGGATGTTCTATTCTTCTTAGCAAGGCCATGACACGTTTCTGTAGAGCGGCTCTACCTATAAATGTATACAAAGTAGCAAAATCAGCCATATAAATGGTCTTAGAAAAAAGTACTATATACTTTAAAACTAATGTTGGCTTAACAAAAAAATGCTGTAAGAACCCAAATACAATGCTAAGTATACAGACCGAAACAATACAAAGGGCCTATAGTAAAGGCGCATGAGGTGGCATAAGAATTCCAACACATGTAAGCATGCTTACTGATACCAGCCTGAAATTTTGAAAAAGCTATTTAAATTACTCTTTCTGAACCTGGTGACACAGGTAAGACAATTAATTGGTTTTCATAGCACAATGAAATATAGAACAAATAACCTGAGCAGAAATTTCTACAGATTAAATATAATACAAAAACAGGTAGTCTTATACGCTTACCCAGAGACATCATGTTGCTTACAGATGCAAACTCCAAGAAAGTGTTATAATTTGGCAAGAAATTATGAACAGATACTTCATCAATCCCACAACGTATATCAGCCTCCTCACACAGGCTTCGAAAACAGGACATGGCCACTAGAACAGCTTCAATGTCTGGGCTCCAGAGAAACATGTACAGACAAACCTCTAATTTAGTATGGGCTTGACGACAAATTGGAATTGCACTTCCGACAGCAGCACACTCCTACAAGAAAGAACCAGAAGTATGATTTACCGAGTACTGAGAAAAACCCAGGGAACATACACTATCCATTACAATTAGATTTGAAAAAAATTTTAGGACAAAACTCATACCTGCTTTTAAAAATCACATACCAATGGAGGAAAAGTCAGCACTCAGTAAATATAAAATGGCAGCCTTTATTGAAATTACATAAATGACAGCTGTGAAAACAGCTAACGCATGGCCATGATTAAGGCCTGACAGCCAAAATGTGTTGGTTCTTTTAAGCTGTCATTCATATAAGATTTTAACCGCTTGCTATCCGCGCTATAGCCGAATGACGGCTACAGTGCGGACCTGCATTCCCGGGAGGCCGTCATATGACGGCCTCCGCTGTGCACGTGCCCTGCAGGGCGCGCGTGGAGCGCGCTGTGATCACCGAGTCACTGAGACTCGGGGGATCACCGATCCGTGTAAGGGGCCGGTCCCGGCCCCTTACCATGTGATCAGCTGTCAGCCAAAGACAGCTGATCACATGATCAAAACAAAAGCTCGGTAATCGTTTTTTTTTTCTCCTCGCGCTGACAGTGCGAGGAGAAAAAAAAGCCGATCACCGGCTCAGCAGCAAGGGACATCGGTCCCGAAGAGGAGGAGGCAATAATGCCTCAATTGTGCCACCAGTACCCCCTGCCAGTGCCACCTTACATTGCCACATCACAGTGCCCACAGTGCCCACCAGTGCCACGTATCAATGCCCATAAGTGCCACCTATCAATGCCTACAGGTGCCACCTATCAATGCCTACAGGTGCCACCTAACAATGCCCACCAGTGGTGCCAATCAGTGCCACCTAGCAGTGTACAAGATCAGTGCCCATTATTGCCAATCAGTGCCCATCACTGCCACCCATCAGTGCCCATCACTGCCACCTATCAGTGCCCATTGGTGCCGCCTCATCAGCGTACATCAATGAAGGAGAAAAATTACCCTTTTAAAAAATTTTATAACAAAATATAAAAAAAAATTTTTTTTTTTTAAAAATTCGGTCTTTTTAAATTTTTTTAACAAAAAATAAAAATCACAGAGGTGATCAAATACCACCAAAAGAAAGCTCTATTTGTGGGGAAAAAATGATAAAAATTTCATTTGGGTACAGTGTTGTATGACCGCGCAATTGTCATTCAAAGTGCGTCAGCGCTGAAAGCTGAAAATTGGTCTGGATAGGAGAGGGGTTTAAGTGCCCGGCAAGCAAGTGGTTAATAAAGGAAGACCGCCATTTGATGTTATACCAAGTGTCGACTTTTCCTCTGGTGGTTTACGCTATACATAGGCATCGGCAACCTCAGTCTGAACACCAGGTAGAGCTGAGGAATAGAAGAAGATGGAAGCCCCACTACATCTGTTCTTAAAATCAAATAACATAAATTTGGAGGCCACCACTGCTGACATTTCATTTGAAAACGCTGGTTGCCAGGCCTTTATCTTAGTCCATGACCCAGAATAGATGTACATACATGTTCCTGGTCAAGGACTTAAAAGTACTATAGCCTTGTTAGAAACATTGGCCAGGCAACTAAAAAAGTTTCATAAACCAGAAATAACAGTTTCCATATTTCTTGCTCGTAAAAAATGCTAGTTGCCTGTTGGCTCAGCTTATCCTCTGGTTTCAGGTCAAGTTGTTGGCCCAAAAGAAGTGATGAAGATTAGTTTGGATTCTGATTTCTATGTGCTTGTTCCAGGTCAGTATTAAAGCAAGAGAGCCGGGCAAGCAGTCTTTTCATATAAAAAAAAAAAAAGTAAGCAATGCAAAGTTACATGTGTCATTTACAAGGTATTCCTTAACATTCTGAAAGTTTTAGAATCCTAATAAACGGTCATACTGATTAGACTTTGTTCACTCATACAAGGTAAACCCTCAGTGTGGTATAATGTACTGTACATGTGTTAAAAAGTACATTGTTCATTTTGTATTTCTTTGAGTAAAATTCTTGGTGACCCTGCCAGTTCCCCTGCTTTCATATTTCAAACTGATAACACTAGGCAAAGAAGCATACCCATCTTAGTGTGGTCAGTTTTCTGGCTGTGCTGGGAAAAGAGCCTGCCTGTCCTCCAATGGCCAAAACTTGTGCTGATATACCCCCTTTAATAACCCATTCTGTTTGAATAATATAAGATAGGCTCTCATACCACTTAGTTGTTGGTAAATCAGAAAAGCTAGCCACCAAGATAAAAGGATTAATAAAAATAAAAAAATTAAATCGGTGTATGGCAAGGTTAATGGCTCTCTCCCTCTTCGTTGGCTAAGATACAGCAGCGGAAGCCCTTGGCGGGTGGGGCCACAAGCCAGGAGTGCCGGCAGAGGACCAGAGAATAGGAGGATTGGGCTGCTCTGTGCAAAAGCATTGCACAGAGCAGGTAAGTATTGTTTGTTGTTTACATTAAATATTTAAAGCCTAGCCTTTACAATCACTGTCTATTGGGGAAAAAAAATAGCCAAGCATGTCACAAGTAAAAGTAACTTTATACATAGTATTTCTGTAGATACCTTATTTTTTAGAAGAAATTTATTCCTGCAGATTAAAATTTCTCGTAGCCATTTCAGGACTTCTGTGCTGTTGAGCATCTGATGACCAGTCAACTTTTTACAGATATAAAAAATCATTTGTGAACTGTGAAAAACATACAAAAGATCTTTATAATCTAAAATTCCCAGACAGCACTTAAAATGCCCAAAAAATACTATCTTTGACATAATTCTATTCATTTTGGGTCAACTAATAAGTCTATAAGTGGCACAATGCTTCTGAGATTCTCCCACACCAATTACAGGCCATTCTCTAGTTACAAACATCCAACTTACAAATAACTCCTACTTACAAACGGAGGAAGACAACAGGAAGTGAGAGGAAATCTACCCATGCTGTAAGTTGTGGGGAAAAAAAATAGGATTTTTACGTCATACCTGTAAAAATCCTTTTCTTTTACACCATGGGACACAGAGTCAGGCTAATATTCATTACCTGCTGGGTTATACTCCATCATTAGGTGAATGGACACTAATAGACCAAAGGTCTCCAGACAGGAACTGATCCCCTATATAACCCCTCCCATACAGGAAGCACTTCAGTTTTGTAGCAAACACTGAATCCTCAAAAAGAGGGGAGGGATCTTTGTGTCCCATGATGTACTCAAAGAAAAGGATTTTACAGGCAAGTATGACGTAAAAATAGGATTTTTATATCAGCTTACCTTAAAATCCTTTTCTTTGAAGTACATTACGGGACACAGAGCCATAGTAGTTACTATGTGGGTTATAGGCCACCTTCAGGTGATGGACACTGGCACGCCCCAAGACAAAAAGTGCACTCCCTATATAACCCCTCCCACTACTGGGAGTACCTCAGTATTGTAGCCAAGCAATACACGTGTATAGTAAAGAAGGGAGGGACCTCTGTGTCCCGTGATATGCTTCAGAGAAAAGGATTTTACAGGTAAGCTGTTTTAATCGTACATCACGGGACACAGAGCCATAGTAGTTACTATGTGGGATTTCCCATAGCAATGGCAACTGAAGGGAGAGAGACACAACAAAAAAGTAGGTCATTAAGAGACTTGGACTCATACTGCAGCCTGCAGTACACTGCGCCCAAAGGCAATATCCTCATGACCTTTTACATCGATTTGATCTGGTAAATGTATGGATTGAAGATCAAGTTGCGGCCTTGCAGATCTGAGCCATGGAGGCCTGGTGATGCACTGTCCAAAAAGCACTACCAGCCCTGGTGGAGTGCGCTTTAACATGAAAAGTAATCTTCCTCTTTATACCATAAACTTGAACAAGCATTTGACGAATCCATTTGGAAATGGTAGGTTTTGATGCTGCCTGTCCTTTTTTAGGACTTTCTGGCAATACAAACAAAACATCTGTTTTGCGAATCTGAGCGGTCTCCTTTAAATAAGCCTTGACAGCTCTCACTACATCAAGGGAATGTAGCGATTTCTCTTCCCTAGATCGAGGTTCTGGGAAAATAGAAGGCAGAACAATATCCTAGTATAAAAAAAAAACCTGTCACTACCTTTGGTAGGAATTCAGGACGAGGCCGCAATACCACCTCATCCTTATGAATAATCAAATATAGCTCTTTACAAGAAAGAGCCACCAATTCCGATACCCTTCTGGCAGAGGATATGGCAACCAAAAAAATTATCTTTCTCGTCAAAAGAACCAAGGGAATATCCCATATAGGCTCAAAAGGCTGTTTCTGTAAAGCCGATAAGACGAAATTCAAATCCCAAGCGTTCAGGGGTGTCCTGATGGGAGGATTAATCCGTGTTACCCCTGAATAAAGTTACGAACCAGAGAGTGAGAAGCAAGAGGCCGTTGAAACAATACTGATAAAGCCGAGACCTGGCCCTTGATAGTACTCAAGGCCAGCTTCAGTTCCAATCCCATCTGCAGGAATTCAAGGATCCTACCTATGACATACTTTCTGGGGTGCCCACCCCTGGTTCCACACCAGGAGACATATCCCTTCCAGACTCTCTCTCTCTCAATAATATATATATATATATATGAATGACTCTGGAGGCCGACTTCCTAGCATTAACCAAAAGTAGACACTACTGAAGGAGATAACCCACGGTCCTTTAGAATGTGGGTTTCAATAGCCAAATCGTTAAATTTAGCGTTTGTGCGAGAAGGTCTGGCCACAGCGGCAGGGTCCAAGGGTCCCCTACCGCCATCTTTATGATCTCGGCAAACCAAGATCCTCTGGGCCACCAGAATCACCACTTTCCCTTCCTGCTTGATCCTGCGAAGAAGGCGCGGAAGCAGCAGAACTGGAGGAAACACATATCAGTGAAAACTGATCCCATGGAAAGACCAAGGCATCTGTTCCGCATGCCAGCAGATCCCTTGACACAAAGTTGTAGACTTTGTTATTGAATCTGGACGCAAACAGATCCACGTCCAGGACACCCCATCTTTGACTTATCGACATAAAGATGTCGGGGTGAAGGGACCATTCTCCCGGAAACAATTGTTGGCGACTCAAGTAGTGCCAATTTTCTATCCCTGGAATGAAAATCGCCGATAGGCAAGGAATTTTGCTTTATGCCCATGATAGAACATGATTCACCCCATTTTGGGCTGCATGACTTCTCGTGCCCCCTTGGTGATTGATGTAAGCCACAACCGTGGCATTGTCGGATTGAATCCTGACAGGACAATTTCGTAATCTGAGCGTCCAGGCCTCCAGGGCCAGACGAACTGCCCGAATTTATAGAATATTGATGGGCAAGGTCCTTTCTGATGATGTCTATGAGTAAGCACTAACGTTAGTGCGAAACGTCAGCTCTTTTTTGTCTGCTGTTATCTTTGATTTTGATGTAAATTTTTCCAAATAAACAAGGCTATTTTCAAGAGTGCAGCTGTCCAGAACCCAGGTCCTTTCTGACTTGGACCACTTCCCCTGGACAGAAGCCTCTTCCAGGACTGCTCCCCAGCCTAGAAGGCTGGCATCCGTTGTTACCACTTTCCAGGATACTGGTAGAAAGGATTTTCCCTGTTGAAGGTTGCTGGATATCAAGCACCCATTGAGGCTCTGACGCACTTCGGAGGGATAAGCGCATTAGAAAGTCCAAAGCCTGGCTCTTCTAGTTCCAGGTCCACAGAATACTGTTTTTCAGCAGTCTTGAATGAAACTGCGCATAAGGAACAGCCTCGAAGGAGGCCACCATCTTCCCTAACAATTTCATGCACAGCTGAATGGAAGGATTTCTCTTTATTATGACAAGTTGAATCAGTTTCTCTATGGAGCTGATCCTTCTCTGGGGTAAGAATACCTTCTTTTGAACCTTCTTATGTATCTATGATCAGCCCCAAGTACTGTAATCTCCTTGATGGTTTTAAGGAGGATTTTTCTAGGTTGAGAATCCAGCCTAGGAATTCTAGGTAGCTTACGGCTGAGATTAAACTTTGGTTTAGACAGAAGACTGACTGATCTACTAAAAGCAGATCGTCTAGGTAGGCTAGAATTGTTATACCCTGAGCCCTTAACCTGGCTAAAGGAGGAGCCAGGATCGTCGTGAACACTCGTGGTGCGGTGGCTAGACCGAACAGCAGAGCGACAAACAAAATGAGGATTCTCTACCTCGAAGCGTAGAAACTTCTGATGAGTAGGAAAAATTGGCACGTGGAGATAGGCATCTTTGATAATGATTGATGCCAAAAATTCTCCTCGTAGAATGGAGACAACCGATCGGATTGACTCCATGCGAAAGGAATGGATATTCAAGTGCAAGTTTAGATTCTTGAGATCTAAAATGGGTCTTACCTCCCCGTTTGATTTTGGTACCGTGAAGACGTTTGAATAAAACCCTGATCCCTGCTCTTCTGTGGGAACCTCTAATATCACTTTCTGAGACAAGAGATGATCCAGAGCCAGAAAGAGAGACTTCCTTTTCCCTGGATCTCTGGAAACATTTGATTTTAAAAAAACAGGGAGACAGGAATTCTCGGAATTCTAGTTTGTAACCTAGAGAAATTGGGGAAGCCACCCATCTGTCCTGACAATGCTCCTGCCAGATCTTTGAAAATTGTAGAAGCCTTTTCCCCACCCAAGCGAGCAGGGGCTCCTCTTCATAAGGGGGCTTTAGTATTTTGCTTCGTGGGCTTCCTGCCCCAAGTCCTCTTTTGGCCATGAGACTGCCCGAGGTCTTTTTCTTGAACCAGACTGTGGAGGCCGTCGAGACTGTCTGGAGGCAGATGCTCCTAGCACTGGAGAAGATGCACGTTTAATGGAAAAACGTCTTCTTTACTGGTAAAAAAGAACTTTTCCCATTAGAAATTCTTTGGATATACTTATCCAGATTGTCTCCAAACAACGGTTCACCATGAAATGGGAAACTGGCCAAGAGCTTTTTACATGGCGCTTCGGCTGACCAATTCTTCAACCATAGGACTTGAATAATAGAATCTTTCATAGCATCCACTGTGAAACATAGCGCCTCTGATATGCCAGCCAATTGTTGGGCCTACTAATCAGGAATAATCTTGAGTACCTCCACAAACTTCCTTTATGGACTGAGATACTCCAATCGCCGCAAGAGCCGGCTGCACAACTGAACCTGCAAGAGCAATGTTTTTAAAAAGAAATTCTAACTTTTTATCTGTTGGATCTTTCAACATTTGCGCATTGTCTAAAGGACAAGTTAGGTTTTTATTTACCGAGGATATAGCAGCATCAATTGCTGGAATCCCCCATTTCTTATAGAATTCCTCCTCCATAGGATAAAGTATAGAAAACTTTTTTGGAGGAAAAAAATGTTTATCTGGGTGCATCTACTCAGAATACATCAGCTTTTTTAGCCATGAATGGATAGGAAAGGCATCCACAGATTGGGGACGCTTTAGTGATCCCAAACCGGAGGTGGGCTCATCAATAGACTGCGATACAGGCAGTAAAAAATTCGGGCGAACCAACTTAGTGAGGGAGTGTACCAACAGTCTCTCTTGTGAGGCTGCTCCCTCCATATTAGGATCTTCGGAAAAGGAGATATCAGCCTCTTCCTGATCCTTTGAGAGAACTTCATGAACTCTCGCTCCTTGTTCCTTAGCATGAGGGTCCTGAGCAATGGACGGGGATCAGCTATGCTTGGGCCCACTGTGGGAAGCGAATAAAGCATCAATCTTCTGTTCCAAACTTAAAATAGTAGAAGAAAAAACCTCCTGAGTAATAAATATAGGGGCTGAAGTGTCCAGGGCTGCTGCAACACCAGTCCCCCCTGATGGCTCACTCTGACTGGCTGCATCAATCTGCGGAGGCTGTAATTTTTTAGACATGGATTTAGGTTGCCGTAAAACAATCGATTCTCTAGAACCCTTTGAGGTGTTCCTTGTCCCCCGTCCGCTCATAGCCTGATGCACAAAGCAGAGGCACTACCACACAATGTGCTTTTAAAAACTTGCCTCCTTGTGTCCTAGCGTCGGAGAATGCCAACGCCGATAAGCACCGCCCCCCGCGTTGCCTACGGCTCCACCCCTATATTAAAATAAGGGTTTTCCCGCACGAGCGGTGGACTAGAGGAGAAGCATAGCGCAGGGGGGTTTACAAGCCGCCGAGCGGCACGCTGATCGCGCTTCTTGTCATTTTTTTTTCCATAAAAAGAAATCCGAGCGCTTCTTCCCCACGAGGGGGAGACTTATCAGCATAGGGGGCTATAAGCGGGGAGAAACCCCCCCCCCCCCCCCCTCACGCTTACCAGAGGATCTGCTGTTCGGCTAGAGGAGGAAGCATTTCGGCTCTCTGACACAGCACTGTTTCCAGCATGAGGCGGTAAGTGCTCAATACAGCCCCCAGTGGTGACACATAGGCATGACAACATTTTATGTTAAAAGGAGACATTCATAAAGAAAATTCAAAAAAATGTCTTAGAAAACTCCACTTACCTTTCCGCCACAGGGTTTTCTGTGGTAAACCAACAGACCCAGTCTTCACCCTTCACGGTGGGTCCGTTAAACCTTCAGGAGCAGGGGATCCTAGAGGAAACTCACTATCCTGGACCTGCAATAGCACCCTGCCAGTAAAACCTTATGGCCTTACTACCAAAAAGTACTGGATCCCAGGGTCCAGCTCTCTAAAAAGAGAAGCATTCACAGGCAAAAACCTATAATTCCTTCAGATACGAGGCCCGGGTACCATTCAATCTGGCCAGAAGTGTCACTTTGAATGGATCCAGTCAGCATGGCTAGCCCCAGAAAGGATTGCTCCAGTGGAGCTCAGCACATCTTTATTCGTGACCAACACCTTAGACACTGGCGAAAAAACTGAGGTACTCCCAGTAGTGGGAGGGGTTATATATGGAGTGCACTTTTTGTCTTAGGGCGTGCCAGTGTCCATCACCTGAAGGTGGCCTATAACCCACATAGTAACTACTATGGCTCTGTGTTCCGTGATGTATGATAAGAAAATCCTATTTTCTTTTTCATAAATCATGGGACACAGAGTCAGGCTAATGTTCATTACCTGCTGGGACGTCCCAGAGCAATAGCGTTAAGGGGAGGGAGACACCCTGCCAAACAATAGCCATCAGAACTTATACGGCAGCCCGCAGTACACTGCGGCCGAAAGCCGAATCCTCGGCTGCTCGAACATCCACTTGATAAAATTTTGTGAACGTATGCACTGAAGACCAGGTAGCAGCCTTACAAATCTGAGCCACAGATACCTGATGGCAAAAAGCCCAAGAGGTTCCTACACCCCTGGTAGAATGAGCTCTCACCCGAAAGGGAGGCACTTTATGTTTCAGACCGTAGGCCTAAATGACCAATTGACAGACCCAATTGGCAATGGAAGCTTTGGAAGCTGCCTGCCCCTTCTTGGGTCCTTTTGGTAAAACAAAAAAAAAAAGATCTAGGCAAATAAACCTTGACTGCCCAGACAACGTCCAAAGAATGCAGTCGCCTCTCTTCCGCTGAACGAGGCTGAGAGAAAAATAAAGGCAAAATAATGTCCTGATTTAAATGAAAGGCCGACACCACTTTTTGCAAAAAGGATGGAACAGGTCGTAACACGACTGTCGTGGTGAAGGAAAAAGTACGGTTCCCTGCATGAAAGGGCCGCCAACTCAGACACCCTTCTAGCCGAGGTGATAGCCATCAGGAAGGCTAATTTGTGTGACAGCAAGTCTAATGGAATTTCCTTAATAGGTTCAAATGTTTGTTTCTGTAACACAGATCGCACCAAGGACACATAGATGACCTAATGAGGGGAAGCAAGCGAGTTTCCCCTTGCATAAAGGTTCGTATCAGGGAGTGGGAGGCTAAAGACCTTTGGAAGAATACAGATAGGGCCAAAACGTGACCTCTGATTGTACTCAAAGCCAATTTGATTTCCACAGCTGACTGTAGAAAAGAGAATTCTCCCAATCACATATGTCTGAGGATGCCATTTTCTTGCTTCACACCAAGCAATATAAGTCTTCCAGACCTTATGATAAATCTTCCTAGTGACAGCTTTTCTATCATTCACTAGAGCAGACACCATTGGTCCCGAGATGCCACGGTGCCATGGCGTCAAATTTAGAGACTGTAAATTGAGGTGGAATATAGGACCTTGAGACAATAGATCGGGGCGACGTGGAAGCGTTCATGGCACGTCTACCGTCATTGGAACCAGGGCCTTCTGGGCCAGGCTGGTGCCAGCAGAATGACTGGAATCCCCTCTCTCCGAATCCTGCTCAACAAATGTGGAAGGAGAGGGATTGGAGGGAAAGCATAAACCAGAGAGTACTGGCTCCATGGAACTATCAGAGCATCTGCTCTAATTGCCAGAGGATCTCTTGTTCGAGACAAACTGCTGTAGCTTGTTGTTGAACCTGGATGCCAGTAGGTCGGTCTCTGGCCATCCCCAACGTTGGCAAATTTCATGGAACACCTCTGGGTGTAGAGAAAATTCCTCCGGGCAGATCTGTTGGCGGCTGAGAAAATCTGCCTTCCAGTTCATTAGTCCCAGGATATGGACTGCTGGAATAATTGGCACATGTCCCTCTGGCCAGGCTAGTATGTAGTTCACCTCCTTCAGAGCTGAACGACTCCTGGTACCACCTTGGTGGTTTATATAGGCCACTGCCGTGGCATTGTTGGACTGAACCCTGATGGGGCAGTCCTGAAGCTCCATTGTCCAGGACCAGGGCCAGACGCATTGCCCGTAATTCTAGGATGTTGATGGGCAGGGTCTGTTCTGTCCCTGATCATTTCCCCTGAGCTGTGAGCCCGTCTAGGGTCGCTCCCCAGCCAAAGAGAGACTGGCATTTGAAGTCAGTACTCTCCAAGTTACCGGGAGAAAGGATTTTCCCTTTCGTGGGTTCTGATACTGCAGCTTAAGCATGCCTGAGGAGATGAGCACATTGGATATTACAGTGCTTTTCTTCCTCTGTTCCAAGCCAACAAGATGTCTTGTTGTAAAGGCCTGGAATGTAACTGGGCATAGGGCACTGCCTCGAAGGAAAATACCATCCTCCCTAGAAGACTCATATAGAGCGGAATGGATGGTTGTCTGGTGCCCCTTATCTGATGCACCTGATCCTTCAGGGTGGCAAGAATATTCTTGCTTGGACCGTGTTTAGAATCAGACCTAAATATCTTAGACTTTGAGCTGGTCTCAAGGCTGATTTTTCGGTATTTATGATCCAGCCTAAGCTTTTCAAATAACTCACTGTGTATATTATGCTCTGTTCTAGAGCCTGCACCGAGTGATCTCTATGCAGATGGTCGTCCAGATACCCGAGCACCAGGATCCCTTGGGCCCTTAAGCGACCCAGTACTGGCGCTAGGACCTTTGTGAACACCCAGGGAGCTGTAGCAAGCCCGAAGGGTAGAGCCAGAAACTGAAAATGACGTTCCTCTACTGCAAAACGTAGGAATTTCTGATGAGGCTGAAAGATAGGTACATGTAGGTACTCATCCTTTATATTGACAGAGGCTAAAAAGTCTCCCCTCTGGAGTGACGTTACTACTGAGCGGACAGACTCCATCCGAAAGGACTGTATCAAAAGATACATGCTCAGGGACCTTAGGTCCAAAATAGGCCTTGTGTCCCCTTTTGGTTTCTGAACCGTAAATAAGTTTGAGTAAAACCCTGTGCCCCTTTCGGATACCGGAACCTCTACAATTACTCCTTGGATGCACTAGATGATGTAGTGCCTGAAGCAACAAGTTTCTTTTTGGAGGATCCAAGGGAACTCTGGATCTTAGAAACCTCAGAGGGGGCAACCATCGTAACTGCAGCTTGTAACTGCGAGAGATAATTGAGGTGGACCCACTCGTCCTGAATTGTTTTCCAAATGTCCGTAAAATGCAGCAGCCTTCCCCCCACCTGATGGAGAGGGGGCGTCCCCTCAAAAGAAAGGCTTGGTGCTGGTTTTCTTAGAATTTTGGACCCAGGGCCTTTTCTGGCCCTGGCTTTGCCCCTGGTTCTAGCGCCATGTTGGCGGCGGAACCGCCCTGATGTTGAGACATTTAAGGAAGTAGTCCCTGGGTTTTTAAAACTAGGGACGTTTGATGCTTTTCTTGACAGAAAGTAGAGAACTTTTCCCTCTGGAAATCTTTTGGATATATTTGGCCAAGTGATCACCGAATAATTCCCCATGAAACGGGAAACCAGCTAAAACATTTTTACAAGGAAGCTCGGCTGACCAGTTCTGAAGCCATAAAAGTCTGCGCATATGTACAGACAAGAAACCTGCTGTATTGAATCCTTTAAAGCATCAACAGCAAAACACAGCACTCGAGCAATATCTGTCTTACTAACAGGCAGGTCATCCTCCTGGTTAGGCCTATCAGGCCGGCAATCCTGTGCTCTAACCTGGCTCGGGCTGAGGACAGTTCATCATTAGTGATAAAGGTTGAAGCAGCAGCGCTGACTAGAAGTCGACCGATACAATATTTAGAAATCGGGCTGGCCAATGGCCAATATATGATACCGATTTTTACGGCCGATATTTTAAGCCGTTTTTTTTTTGGCAGGTGGCACTGGTTGGCACCGATTGGCACTGGCGGGTGGCACTGGCAGGTTTCACACTGAGCCGATTTGTCAGTTTCAGTTACACTATATGTAACCGAATGCAGAGACAAGCTGGGGTGGGCGGGACCCGGGGCGGGGCCCTGCAGCTATCAAACACCAGCCAATGATTGGGCAGCTTAAGAAAGTGGGCGAGGCCACATACACGTAGCGGCCGCCCAGATCCCATCCCATTGGCTGGTGTTTGATGTCTGGGTCCCGCAGCTGCTTTCTATAAGTACCACATGTTTGGCCTGCGCAGTTTACGTAAGCTGGGTGTGTGCCAGAACGTTCTATGCGTGTGGTGCGCACACATGTGCACGGTTCCAGCAAGCAGGCGTGACTGTATTCGCGTACTGCGCAAATTTTTGTGCACCCAAAGGCTATGGTGCATGTGCGGACAAAGCCGCGTGCGCCATGGCCGCCAAATAAATTGCTGAGCCCAACGGCGCCCTCCTGCAAACGCACGTGCGCCATGTCGAACCAAGCACCATCATACAGGTAAAAAACAGCCAGGCACAAGCAAAGAAAGGTACACTTTGCCAACACACCACAGCTAGCCCAGAACTCCCCCATACGGGGACCACACACAGGTGTCCAGCCTTTAGCTAGCCTGATTGATTGTTACAATCACTGGCACAACCCACAATAAAAAAATAAAGGGGTTTTTATTCACCCGTCCAGGCGCAGGGCCACTTAGAAGCTAAGGGCCCAATCTTCACCCTTCATGGCGGGTTCCTGTCACTTGGACCTTCAAGGACTGAGTACCCTTTCAAGTTTAGGGTCCACTCCCTTGGACCTGTACAGCACTCTGCAGGAAATGCCTTAGAGCAGTAGTGTCCAGGATTTCCACTCTGCAGGGTCCAGCGCCCGGAGGTCACGTTACAGGCAAAACCTTGCAGGATTTTGAGTCTTCTTTGCGAGGCTCCGGTACCATTTATCCAAGCATTTCATTTTTGGAACCATTTGTGGGACTAGAGACCTGGAGCTCAGAGAACTCAAACAAACTGTGGGAGGGGTTATATAGGGGATCAATTCCTGTCTAAAGACCTTTGGTCTACCAGTGTTCATTCACCTGGAGATGGAGTATAATTCAGTAGGTAATGAATATTAGCCTCGCTGTGTCCCATGATGTATGAAAAAGAAAGGTGCCTCAACTAAAGCTTTATCACCAATCCTTGTTTACACAACAACCCAAAAATTTTTAAAATCCAATTGTCATTGGGACAGGAAGTGAGGTGAAATCTTCTGAACAGGGGCACAGACGGCAAAACACACGTTACAGGGGTGTTAACCCTTCCCTAGGCTATCCAAAAAGCCTAAAATATTTTTTTTTGGCTGGAGTTGCACTAAAAAAAATAAATAAATAAATACATTTAAAAAAAAAATGTACCTGTTCCGACTTAAATATTCAACTTAAGAACATACATACAGACCCCATCTTGTTTGTAACATGGGGACCGCCTGTTTACAACAAAATTGGGTGTGTCCTCAAAAGCTGTCAGTTTACAATAACCTGAAGGTACCAGCTTATATAACCCAGGGTCTTAGAATATCAAGTCCATGTCTTGTAAAGTACAACTAAAATATCAAAAAATCTGCCCGATATACATAAATAAAAATGGTTATAAAAAAAATCTGCCTGATAAAAATAGTTTTAGGATGCACCAATTTTTAGCGCGGACTTCTAAGTATGCATACTAAACATGGCAAATATTAATTTACTGCCTTTCTTTTTCGGAGTTGCAGTGATTCTGATGACTGCAAAATCACCCAATCATGTCTCTAAAGCTCTAAACACTTATACATTTACAATGGCAATTATTAAATTAATATTTAATTAAAATATTATCGTTAAAGGCCACTTTTACACTGAGGCGCTTTACAGGCGCTATAGCGCTAAAAAAAAAATAGGATTTTTATAACAGCTTACCTGTAAAATCCTTTTCTTGGAGTACATCATGGGACATAGAGCCTAAGTAATTACTTAATGGGTTATGGGCCATCTTCAGGTGATGGACACTGGTATACCCAGTACAGGAAGTTCACTTCCCTATATAACCCCTCCTTCCAGGAGCACATCAGTTTTGTAGCAAAGCAATATACTTAAAACACCACAAAAGAGGGGAGGGACCTCTGTGTCCCATGATGTACTCCAAGAAAAGGATTTAACAGGTAAGCTGTTCTAAAAATCCTATTTTCTTTATCGTTCATCATGGGACAGTGAGCCTAATTACTTAATGGGATGTCCCATAGCAATGCTATTTGAGGGGAGGGAGACACAACCCGTAGGGTACCCCCAGACTTGAGGACGTATACTGCTGTCTGCAGCACATTGCGCTCGAAGGCGATATCCTCATACCTCTTTACATCCACCTGATAAAATTTTGTGAATGTATGTACCGAAGACCAAGTTGCGGCCTTGCAAATCTGAGCCATGGAGGCCTGGTGACGCACTGCCCAAGAAGCATTAACTGCCCTGGTAGAGTGCGCCTTCACTTGAAAAGGGGGAATCTTACCCCTTAAACCATAAGTTTGAATTATAAGTTGCCGAATCCGTTTAGCGACAGTGAATTTCGACGCTGCCTGTCCTTTCTTAGGACCCTCTGGCAGAATAAATAAGACATCAGTCTTGCCATTTTGAGCAGTTGTCTTTAAATAGATTTTCACTGCTTTCACCACATCAAGACAATGTAGTGACTTTTCTTCCCTGGAACATGGTTTTGGAAAAAAAACGATGGCAGGACATCTTGGTTCAGATGAAAACCTGAGACCACCTTTGGCAAAAAATCTGGACGAGGGCGTAACACTACTCTGTCCTCATGAATAATCAAATATGGCTCTTTACAAGAAAGAGCAGCCAATTCCGAAACCCTACTTGCTGAGGATATAGCAACCAAGAACACCAGCTTCCTTGTCAGAAGGACTAAGGAAATATAATGTATCGGTTCAAATGGCTGTTTTTGTAACACTGACAAAACTAAGTTCAAGTCCCAAGGGCTCAAAGGCGATTTAACTGGCGGATTAATCCGCATCATCCCTTGCATGAAACCCCGGACTAAAGAATGCGTAGCAAGGGGTCTTTGAAATAAGATCGATAAGGCTGAGACTTGGCCCTTAATAGTACTCAAGGCCAATCTCTACGCCCAATTGTAGAAAGGCAAGAATTCTGCTTATGATATATTTCCGAGGGTGCCAACCCTTGGATTCAAACCAGGAAACATAAGCCCTCCAGACTCTTATAATAAATAGTGTTCTGGAAGCTGGCTTCCTTGCGTTAATCAAAAGTAGAGATAACTGACCCGGAAAGCCCACGTTTCATCAGAATGTGGCCAGGCCGTTAAATTTAGCGTTTGTAAAGTAGGGTGGAATATCGCACCCTGTGAGAGCAGGTCTGGCCTTAGTGGAAGGGACCATGGATCCTCCACTGCCATCTTTACGATTTCTGCATTCCATGACCTTCTGGGCCATGCTGGTGCTACCAGAATTACCGGCTTTCTTTCCAGCTTGATTCTGCAAAGTCGTGGTAGCAACTGAATAAGGGGGAATACATAGATCAGTGAGAACTGATCCCACGGAGTCACCAACGCATCTGTTATGCATGCGAGTGGATCTCTTGTCCTGGACACAAAGTTGACTCACTTCATGTTGAATCTGGACGCTAGAAGATCTACGTCTGGAGTCCCCCATCTTTGGCAAACAGTCCGAAAAAAGTCAGGGTAAAGAGACCATTCCCCTGGGAATAACTGCTGGCGACTTAAGTAGTCCGCCTGCCAATTCTCTACTCCCGGAATGAAGACTGCCGATAGGCACGGAACATTCCTTTCTGCCCAAGTTAGAATATGGCTCACCTCTCTCTGCACTGAGAGACTTAGTGCCCCCTTGATGATTGATATAGGCCACAGCTGTGGCATTGGATCCTGACAGAACAATCCCTTAACCTGGTAGTCCAGGCTTTCAGAGCCAGACGCACTGCCCGAATCTCTAGGATGTTGATGGGCAAGGCTCTTTCGGTTTTTGACCACTGTCCCCGGACAGTCTATTTCTCTAGTACTGCTCCCCAGCCTGAAAGGCTGGCAGTTAGTAACCACCAACTTAGGCTTTGGGACACTCTTGGGGACAGCCGCATTGTAAGTCCAAAGCTTGGATCATTTTGTGCCAAGCAGACAGGATACTGTTTTGCAACAGTCTCGAATGGAACTGGGCATAGGGAACCACTTCGAATGAATCCACCATTTTTCCCAACAACCTCATGCAAAGACGAATTGAGGGATTTCTTTTCAACCTGACCATCCACACCAGCTCTCATATGGAGCTGATCTTTGCCGGAGGCAAGAACACCTTTTTCTGGGCTGTGTCTATGATCAGGCCCAAATACTCCAGCTTTCTTAGCGGTTTTAAGGAAGACTTCTCTGGGTTGAGAATCCAACCCAGACTTTCCAGGTAACTGGTTGTAATGCGTACACTTTGCTCCAAGCGAGCCATCGATTGGTCTATTAGCAATAGATTGTCTAGGTACGCCAAGACTGTTATACCCTGTGCCCTTAACCTGGCTAGAGGTGGGGCCAGCACTTTTGTGAACACTTGGGGTGCTGTAGCTGGCCCGAAGGGCAAGGCCACAAACTGAAATGCTGTTCTACTTCGAAGCGCAAACACCTTTGGCGAGCAGACAATGTAGGGACATGCAGATATGCACCCCTGATGTCAATAGACGTCAGAAGCTCTCCTCCTTGTAGGATAGAAGCTACTGACCTGATTGACTCCATTGAAAGGAACTGATTTAGATTCTTTAGATCTAGAATGGGTCTGTTGAATAAAACCCCAAAGCTTGCTCTTCTGTGCAAGCTTTATAACTGTGGAAGCCGCCACCGCACCTCTCTGGGAGGGGAGGGGGGAGTTTTATCAGCAGTGGTGTATGGCTCCTTAGAAGATAATGTTCTAGTAGGGGCCATCTATACATAAAAATATATTATGAACTGCTGCTGTACCCCAACTTAGTTCCCTCAAAGAGGAAACGCCATTTGTTCAACTAAGAACCCCCCTCTGGATGCTGGGACCACACGCACTGGTATAGTCGGACACAGAGCTGCTGAGAAGCAACGTACCAAGGTATGTGTAATTTACTCCCTCTAGTGGAGAGCTTTTAAGGCATACAATGTTTTACATATATGGAAGAAAAAGGCATAGGTGCACTTTTTACAGTTCCTAGGCTTCTTCCCATACCTTATCCTCACTGCAGGATACTGCTGTGACAGACAGATCCAAACTTCATCCATCATCGCGGGTTGCGTTAGTAAACCTTCAAAGACTGGGTCCCTATAATTAGGGGTCCACTCATTTGGACCTGTATAGCACCCCTCAGGAGCAACTTTAGGTAATGTAGCAAGACCAAAAAAGAGTTCTGGTTCCTGGGGTCCAGCCCTTAAACAGAAGCGTTAGACAAAACCTTGTTTTTCTATGCGAGGCCTGGGTACCATCCTGTGGCTTGGATGGATCTGGTCTATGGAGAAATTTAAATCCAGCATGGATCCCTCCTGGAGCTCCTCAGAGCACATCTTCACTTGTGACCAACACCTTAAGACACTGGCGAAAAAACTGATGTGCTCCTGAAAGGAGGAGGGGTTATATAGGGGAGTGAACTTTCTGTATTGTGTAAACCAGTGTCCATCACCTGAAGGTTGCCTATACCCCATTAAGTAATTACTTAGGCTCTGTGTCCCCTGATGTACAATAAAGAAATAGTGCCTACAAAGCGCCTCTCCTGTCACTTAAGTGTGAAAGCCTGAGGGTTTTCACACTGGTGCGGTGCGCTTGTGGGACGTAAAAAAAAAGTCCTGCAAGCAGCATCTTTGAGGCGCTTTAGGAGCAGTGTATACACTGCTCCTAAAGTGTCCTTGCCCATTGAAAACAATGGGCAGCGCCGCCGAAGTGCATGCAAAGCACTTCAGCGGCGGCACTTTTAACCCTTTTTTTTTTTTAGCTGCTAGCGGGGGTTAAAAGCATCCTGCTTGCGGCCAAAAAGCATCTTCATGAGGTTCTAAGGCTAGATTGACACTATTGCAAGTTTGCGAATGCATGTAAAATGCACATGTTCCTGCACCAACAGACACCTGCAGTCAAAAAGCAGTGCTGTTTAGGCACCCCATACATCAGAAAATGTGGGGCGTTTTCCCATGCGTGGTGACACGTGTAACTGCATGGTGTCAAAGCACTATGCGGTTTCAAAAAAAAAAAAAAAAGGTCGGGGACCCTTTGCTTTGAGTTTCTGGCATTGCTGTGCCTGCGCAAACACGCCCTACATTAAAACCACAGATGTGAACCTAGACTAAAGGAAACACATTAACAGCGATTAATCCTTAACGCCCAATAATCAGGTCAAGCACTTGTTATATATGTTCTATGAACAAAGCATTTAAGAAAAAAATAAGCAAGATTTTTTGTAACACTATTATGGATATTAAAATATAAACCAAAGCCAAGTATTTACTGCTAAGAGGAAAACCGTTTTACTCACCTAATTTCCCAAAATGTCTCTACTGGTGCATCAGGATTCCAAAGTTCAATGCTGTCTGACTGATGTAGAACCAACAAAGCCTAGAGGGGGGAAAAAAAAAACAGAAAAATAAAACAGATTACAGGGGGTCCCCTAGTTACAAACATCCGACTTACAAACAACTCCTCCTTACAAACGGAGGGAGATAACAGGAAATGAGAGGAAATCTACCCATAGGAAGGGAAATTCACTCCTGTAAGAGCTATTATGGGGAAAAGGTACCTCCACTGATGTTTTATCACCAAGGCTTGTTTCCACAACAACCCAAAATTTTCAAAATCCACTGGTATGGCACTGGTATAACCAATACAGGAAGTTGACTCCCCTCTATATAACCCCTCTTCCTTCTAGGAGTACCCAGTTTTTGTAGCTAAGCAATATACTTACACACCATAAAACAGAGGGGTGGGAGCTCTGTGTCCTATGATGTACTCCAAGAAATCGAAGTTACTTACCTATTAACGTTTTTTCCAAGAGTCTTTCAGGACAGCACACTTAAGACCTCGGCTCCTCCCCTCTTAGGAAACACCGCCTCCACCAGACTTTTAAGTCGCCCCTTCCCTTTAGCCCGTCAGTTTTTGCACGAGAACCTCCGGCCAGTCTAGGGAGACATAAGAACACATCATAACAACATTTATATTCCTGATGCTCTCACGTCCTAGTGGCAAGACAATATTTGGGTGGGTACCGGTGCTGTCCTGAAAGACTCTTGGAAAAAACGTTACCGGTAAGTAACTTCGATTTTTCGATTTTCCGTCTTTCAGGACAGCACACTTGAGAGGATAAGCGAGCACTTACCCTAGGGTGGGACTAGTGCCTGCAGAACTTTACGCCCAAAAGCCTGGTCCTGGGCAGACAATAAGTCCAGTCTGTAGTGCTTAACGAAAGTCTTAAAACTTGACCACGTTGCTGCTCTGCAGATCTGATCGGGTGTAGCACCAGCCCACTCTGCTTGTGACGTTGCCATAGCCCTAGTGGAATGAGCCCTAATACCTTCCGGAACTTCCACCCCCTTTGCTATATACAGTAGGTGACCGCGATATTGTGTCAATCTCGCTGCATTTCTCGGCGAGATTTGACACCTGCGAGCCACGTCGCAGGAGCCAGCGCCGAGATGGCTCACTCATCGGGAAAGGAAAACTTTGTTTTCCTTCCGCGATGAGTGACAGGCAGCGCTGACAGCTGTCTGGTATGAATCCTGAGGCGGGAACACCGCGCCAATTTTTAAATGAAAAAACCGGCGTGGGTTCCCCCCCAGGGGCATACCAGGCCCTTGGGTCTGGCATGGATTGTAAGGGGAACCCCCTACGCCGAAAAATCGGCGTGGGGGTCCCCCCCAAATCCATACCAGACCCTTATCCGAGCATGCAGCCCGGCCGGCCAGGAGAGGGGGTGGGGACGAGCGAGCGCCCCCCCCCCTCCTGAGCCGTACCAGGCCGCATGCCCTCAACATAGGGGGTGGGTGCCTTGGGGGAGGGGGCGCACTGCGGGGGCCCCCCCAACCCCAAAGCACCTTGTCCCCATGTTGATGAGGACAAGGGCCTCTTCCCGACAACCCTGGCCGTTGGTTGTCGGGGTCTGCGGGCGGGGGGCTTATCGGAATCCGGGAGCCCCCTTTAATAAGGGGGCCCCCAGATCCCGGCCCCCCACCCTGTGTGAATGAGTTTGGGGTACACGGTACCCCTACCCATTCACCTGGGGAAAAGTGTCAATATTAAAAAAAACACAGTACACAGGTTTTAAGAGTCATTTATTAGTCAGCTCCGGGATCTTCTTCCGACGTCGGGGGGTCTCCTTCCGTCTTCTCCCGGTATTCGGCCTCTTCTCCCGGGCCCCGCCGCTATCTTCTTCCAGCTCTATTGCCAGCGAGGGGCCCGGTCTGCTGCCGCTGTCTTGCCGCCGCTGTCTCGCCCCTTCTTCTCTTCTTCCCCGATGTTGACACGACGCTCTCTCCGGCTCCAATGCTGTGTGCAAGCTGCGGAGCCATTTATATAGGCGGTGACCCCGACCCCTTACGACGTCATTGTCCCAGCATGCGCAGGGACTCTGGCGTCATAAGGGGGCGTGACCCCAGAGTCCCTGCGCATGCTGGGACAATGACGTCGTAAGGGGGCGGGGTCACCGCCTATATAAATGGCTCCGCAGCTCGCACACAGCATTGGAGCCAGAGAGAGCGTCGTGTCAACATGGGGGAAGAAGAGAAGAAGCGGCGAGACAGCGGCGGCGAGACAGCGGCGGCAAGACAGCGGCGGCAAGACAGCGGCGGCAAGACAGCGGCAGCAGACCGGGCCCCTCGCTGGCAATAGAGCTGGAAGAAGATAGCGGCGGGGCCCGGGAGAAGAGGCCGAACACCGGGAGAAGTCGGAAGGAGACCCCCCGACGTCGGAAGAAGATCCCGGAGCTGACTAATAAATGAATCTTAAAACCTGTGTACTGTGTTTTTTTTATATTGACACTTTTCCCCAGGTGAATGGGTAGGGGTACCGTGTACCCCAAACTCATTCACACAGGGTGGGGGGCCGGGATCTGGGGGCCCCCTTATTAAAGGGGGCTCCCGGATTCCGATAAGCCCCCCGCCCGCAGACCCCGACAACCAACGGCCAGGGTTGTCGGGAAGAGGCCCTTGTCCTCATCAACATGGGGACAAGGTGCTTTGGGGTGGGGGGGCCCCCGCAGTGCGCCCCCTCCCCCAAGGCACCCACCCCCCACATGTTGAGGGCATGCGGCCTGGTACGGCTCAGGAGGGGGGGGCGCTCGCTCGTCCCCACCCCCTCTCCTGGCTGGCCGGGCTGCATGCTCGGATAAGGGTCTGGTATGGATTTGGGGGGGACCCCCACGCCGATTTTTCGGCGTAGGGGGTTCCCCTTACAATCCATGCCAGACCCAAGGGCCTGGTATGCCCCTGGGGGGGAACCCACGCCGGTTTTTTCATTTAAAAATTGGCGCTGTGTTCCCGCCTCAGGATTCATACCAGACAGCTGTCAGCGCTGCCTGTCGCTCATCGCGGAAGGAAAACAAAGTTTTCCTTTCCCGATGAGTAAGCCAGCGCGACATGCACAGTACCCTGTCGCCGAGAACCAGCGCGATGCTATCGCGCTGGAAACACAAACTCGCGGTCAGGTACTGTAGGCTTGACTGATAGCCAATCTTAGCCATCTGGCTATAGTGTGTCCAGAGGCTTTGGAACCCATCCTTGCCCCTGAAAAGGAAACAAAAAAGGAGTCGGATTTCTTAAACTGCTCCGTAACCTCCAGGTACCTTAATGCACATCTTCTGACATCTAACTTGTGGAAGACCTGTTCCTGTTCCTTCAAAGGATTTGAACAAAAAGTGGGTAAACAAATTTCCTGGCTTCTATGAAATTCCGAAACCACCTTTGGAAAAAAGGGCGGATCGGTTTTAAAAATAATCCTATCCGGAAAAACTTGAAAGAAAGGTGCTCTCCTAGAGAGGGCTTGTAGCTCACTGACCCTCCTTGCAGTAGTGATGGCTACTAAGAAAACCGTCTTGAGGGTTAAAAACTTCACCGTACAAGACTCAATAGGACCCTCTGTAAGGGCCTGTAGTACTAAGGATAGATCCCATACCGGAAAGGGGCGAGAGCTGACTGGTCTCTGCCTTCTTAAAGCTCTAAAAAACCTGGATATCCAGGGATTCACTGCTAGCTGTTGTTCAAGGAATACACATAAAGCCGACACCTGACTTTTAAGGGTACTAAGTGCCAACCCCTTATCTGCCCCACTCTGTAGGAACTCTAGCACTGCTACTGGACTGCGAACATTAAAAGGAGCTCTCTGCACACCAAGAATTGTATTTCTTCCAGACCTTCAAATAGATTCTGCGCGTCTCCTCTTTTCTAGAATTCAGAAGAGTTATCAGTCCTTCGGAAAACCCCTTACTTCTCAGCAAGTCCTCTTCAGTAGCCAGGCAGCCAGATTCCACCTCTCCACCTGAGGGCAGCAGACTGGGCCTTGATGGAGTAGATCTTCCCTGACCGGTAGAATCCAGGGTGGTTCCACCGCCAGTTTCCTTAGGACCAAGAACCATGGCCTCCTGGGCCAGTGTGGAGCTATCAGGATCAGGGTCGTGTCCTCTAACTGGAATTTTCTCAAGACGGCAGGCAACAGAACCGGAAGGGGGAAGGCATAGCATTTGGCAAAATGCCAGCTCTGAGACAGAGCGTCCACCCCTATCGCCCTGTCCCAGCGGTTCAGGGAGAAAAAGAGGGGGGCCTTCGTGTTTTCCCCTGAAGCGAAAAGGTCCACACCTGGGATCCCCCATTTCTCGATAATCATCTTGTAGATGACTTGATTGAGGACCCAATCGCCTTCCTTCAATTTCCTCCGGCTGAGGAAGTCTGCTCTCTGGTTTAACTCCCCTTTCAGGTGAACCGGCGATAGTGAGAATAACGTGACCTCGGCTCAACTGAAAATTATCTCCGTCAGACCCCAAAGGGAACTGCTCCTGGTGCCCCCATGTCGGTTGACGTAAGCAACCGCTGAGGAATTGTCTGAACGGATCTGTACATGATGTTCCCGGAGTTCCTGTTGGAAAGCTCTGAGAGCCAGAAAAATGGCCCTCAGTTCTCTCCAGTTCGAGGACTGCACTGCGTCCTTGACTCCCCAGGAACCTTGTGCCAGACTCGTCCCCAGGTGTGTGCCCCAACCTGTGCCACTTGCGTCTGTTGTCACAATTTTGGACACAGGCAGAACCCACTCCAGATCCTGCGATAGGTTTGCTGCCTTTCTCCACCACCACAGGGATCTCTTCACTCGTACAGGAATGAAGACCGCCGAGTCCAAGGACTTCTGAGTGTGGTCCCAAACTTTCAGAATGAACCACTGTAAAGGGCGGAAGTGCACTCCTGCCCACCCTACGGCTGGGAGGGCAGCTGTCAGCAATCCCAAGGCTGACATGGCCCTTCTTATGGTGATTTGGTGATTGCCCTGCAGAACTGCCAAGGCTCTGTCCATTTTGGCAATTTTCTCTTCGGGAAGAAAAACTCTCCGTTGGGTAGAGTCCAGGATGTAACCTAGGAATGTAATCCTCTGGGATGGAACCAGGCTGGATTTCTCCAAGTTTAGGAGCCAACCCAGATGTTCCAGTATACCTCTTGCTACTTGCAAATCCTGGACCAGCTGCTCCGGGGAGGGAGCAAAAAGGAGCAGGTCGTCCAGGTATGTGATTACCGAAATTCCCCAAAGGCGCATAAAAGCCAGAACTTCCACCAAAACTTTGGTGAATATCCGGGGCGAAGAGGAGAGCCCAAAGGGGAGGGCTTGGAACTGAAGATGCACTACTTCCTCCCTGGACCTTACCGCCAGCCTGAGGAACTTCTGACAGTCCCCTGCGATCGTAATGTGCAGATAGGCGTCCCTTAGATCTATGGATGCCATGTAGCAATTCGCAGGGAGTAATGTTTTTACAGAAAAAATGGAATCCATCCAAAACTTCTTGTAGGAGATTGATAGGTTCAGGGGCTTCAAGTTCAGGATGAGCCTGAATTTCCCTGAAGGCTTCCGAACCACAAAGATGTGGGAGTAGCAACCCCTGCCTATTTCTCCGGATGGGACACGTGATATCACATCCTGCCGCTCTAGATCCTCCAGTGAGGCTATTAATGCCGCTGCCTTCTCCGCACACTTTGGCAAGTCCGTAACCAGCAGCCTGTGTGGGGCGGGGACTTGAGAATTCTAATCTGTACCCCCTCCTTACGATCCCTAGAATAAACTGATTGGAGGTACCCGACTCCCACTGTGGGAGGAAGGACCCCAGTCTTCCTCCCACTGGGGTTTCCCCGTCATTGGGGCTTTCGGGGCTGTTCAGGAGGGCGTAAAATCGCTCCCTTGCACCCTCTGCCCTTGTTGGTCCAGACTTTTTTCTGAGACTCTGCTCTTGGAAAATTAAACTTCCTTTGTGAACGAGTCTTCTTTTTAGGCTGTTCCCCCAACTTTTTCTTCAAGGGGAAGGCCTTCTTTTTATCAGCCGTTCGATCAAAAACCGCCTCCAGATCCGGACCGAACAGCAAGTCCCCAGTGAAAGGGACCCCACAAAGTTTTATTTTTGAAGCATTGTCCCCCTGCCAGGTCTTTAACCAAAGGGCTCTCCTGGCTGAGTTGGCCAAGGCAGAAGATCAAGCAGACATGCGGACCGACTCTGCTGAGGCGTCAGCAATGTATGCTATCCCCTTCAAGAGCATTGGGAAGGAGGAGAGAATCGTCTCATTAGCGGTTCCAGCTTCAATATGAGCTTTTATATGTGTTAGCCAGTGCTCCATGTTCCGTGCCACCACTGTGACGGCCATGGCCGGCTTAAGGTTGCCTAGAGAGGAATCCCAGGATTTTCTGAGTAGAGAATCCATCCGTTTGTCAATGGGATCTGTTAGCACCCCCATGTCTTCAAACGCCAAGTCTGTTTTTCTGGATACCTGAGAGAAGGCTGCATTCAGTCTAGGTGACTTGTTCCATACAGCAGCTTCATCCTCTGAAAAAGGGAATCTGCGCTTTAATGCTCTAGAAAAGAAAGGCTTCCTTTCTGGGTCCCGCCATTCCTTTTTAATGGTATCTACTAGGACCTCTTGTACCGGAAAGACCCTTTTCTTCTGCTCTCCAAGACCCACATACATAGGGTCATGTAGAGACAGATTTTTTTCTACTCCTGGATACCTAGGGTGGTGTGGATTGCTCCCAAGAGCTCCTCCATGGAGAGTTTATATCGGGAGGTTCTGGAGGACTCGCCATCCATCTTCTCTCCATCTGATTCGCCTGAGGAATGTGAGGATGCACCATCTGACTCATCCTCTAAAGCCTCTCTGGAAACCCCCGGTAACTCCTCACTGACTGAGGGACCTGAAGGACCAGGTGCGACATCTTGCTGTGCTGGCAGAGGACCTGCTGGGGGCTATATAGGCTGAAAATTTTCAAACAATGCTTTGAAAGATTGAAAAGTGCTGGAAAGCTCCTTAACAGAAGCTGCCAGGTCAGAGCTCTGTTCCATAGTGTGTTCCTTAACTAAGCCTTCAATGCATTTACTGCACAAAACCTTCCCCCAGGACTCTCCTAAAGTACTTCTACATGATGGGCACTTTCTTTTGGACACATGTATGGGCTTGGTCTTTTCCGCAGGTTTGTCCTGAAATGACAAAACAAGCGCCGGTATCAGCAACAGTCTTTAAAAACAAAAAAAACAATTGACCAACACCAGGAGTGCACCCCCCAGGACCAACCACCACCAGGGTCCCAGACGTGCCTCTCCTCCCCTCTGACCACTAAGAGGGGGGTTTACCCATGGAGCTAAGTGGGAATAAGGTAAGGGAACACCACCCCAGGGTTCCACTTACCTTAGTGTGGCTGGTGCTGGCGTCACCTGCCACAGAACGGGAACCATCCGTCTCTGACATCCCTCTGGCCAGGAGAGTGGTCTGCCTTAGAATGCTCCTCTGTCTGACACTTCAGCCTTAATGGAGCCCGCACCAGCCGTCGCGCCGTTCATTTATCCATCCCGCGGCCGGAACCCGGAAGCCGCGGTCCGAACGGAAGTGTCCTTCCCGTCGGAAATTACGTCGTCCGTCATCCGACTCAGCGTTGCTCCATGCTGACTCTCAGAGTGAGGGGAATCTGGACACCTCCGCATCGCCCTCCCCAGGCAGCGGAGAAACAAACTCCCAGGCCTCCACATTCCCCAAGGGAGAACAGGGAGGACAGGGAGCGCAATGCCACAGCAGGTAACCAGACTCCCCATCCGTGCTGCTGTGAATGAGAGACCTCTGTCTCTCCTTTCCAAGATCGTATCGGCCTCGGCCTCAGCCTCACCAGCTGATATGGCCCAGGTTCCTAGCGATGTCTCCCTCCTGGAGGAAACACCAAAACTGACGGGCTAAAGGGAAGGGGCGACTTAAAAGTCTGATGGAGGCGGCGTTTCCTAAGAGGGGAGGAGCCAAGGTCTCAAGTGTTCCGGTCCTATAAGACAAAAGAGGGAAAAAAGATTTTACTGGTAAGCTGTTTTAAAAATCCTATTTTGTTTATCGTACATCATAGGACACAGAGCCTCAAGTATTTACTCAGTGGGACGTCCCATAGCAATGCTACTTGAGGGGAGGGAGAGACAACCCGTAGGGCAACCCCCAGACCTGAGGACTTATACTGCTGCCTGCAGCACACTGCGCCCGAAGGCTATACCCTCACTCCATCTTACATCCACTTGATAAAATTTTGTGAATGTATGCACTGAAGACCAAGTCGCGGCCTTGCAGATCTGAGACATGGAGGCCTGGTGACGCACTGCCCAAGAAGCACCAACCGCTCTGGTAGAGTGCGCCTTAACTTGAAAAGGGGGAATCTTTCCCTTTAAATCATAAGTTTGAATTATAACTTGCCGAATCCACTTAGCAACAGTAGATTTCGATACTGCCTGTCCTTTCTTAGGACCCTCCAGCAGAATAAATAAGACCTCAGTCTTACGAATCTGAGCAGTTTTCTTTAAATAGATTTTCACTTCTCTCACCACATCAAGACAATGTAGTGACTTTTCTTCCCTGGAACACCGGTTTAGGAAAAATGATGGCAGGACAATATCTTATTCAGATGAAAGCCTGAAACCACTTTTGGCAAAAAGCCTGGACGAGGGCGTAACACCACTCTGTCCTCATGAATAATCAAATATGGCTGTTTAAAAGAAAAAGCAGCCAATTCTGATATCCTCCTTGCTGAGGATATAGCAACCAAAAATATCAGTTTCCTTGTCAAAAGGACTAAAAGGAATATGCTGTATCGGTTCAAATGGCTGTTTTTGTAACACCAACAAAACTAAATTCAAGTCCCAAGGGCTTAAGGGTGATTTAACTGGTGGATTAATCCGCATAACTCCTTGCATGAAACCCAGGACTAAAGAATGCGTAGCAAGCGGTCTTTGAAATAAAATTGATAAGGCCGAGACATGGCCCTTAATACTACTCAGGGCCAACTTCATCTCTACGCCTAATTGCAGAAAGGCAAGAATTCTGCCTATGATATATCTCCGAGGGTGCCAAGCCTTGGATTCACACCAGGAAACAAAAGCCTTCCAGACTCTATAATATATAGCTCTGGAAACTGGCTTCCTAGCATCAAAGTAGAAATAACTGACCTGGAAAGCCCACGTTTCTTCAAAATGTGGGTCATAATAGCCAGGCTATTAAATTTAGCGTTTGTAAAGTAGGATGGAATGTGAGCCCCTGTGATAGCAGGTCTGGCCTTAGTGGGAGGGACCATGGGTCCTCCGCTGCCATCTTCACGATTTCTGCGTACCATGACCTCCTGGGCCATGCTGGTGCTACCAGTATTGTCGGCTTTCTTTCCAGCTTGATCCTGGCAAAAAAGTAGAGTCAGCAATTGAATCAGGGGAAATGCATAGATCATTGAATACTGATCCCACATGGTCACCAACGCATCTGTTCCGTACGTGAGTGGGTCCCTTGTCCTGGACACAAACTTGACTAGCTTCATGTTGAATCTGGACGCTAGGAGGTCTACGCCCAGAGTCCTCCATCTTTGGCAAAGAAATTTACCAATCATACATCTTTTATTACATCTAATATTTTATAAGATATTTTTTTCTATACGATTTAGAGAGTGTAACAACTTTCCTTTCTCTCTACACCTAGCAATGTTTTGAATAGTTCATTTTCCACCTATTTTTATTTTTATTATTATTTCTATCTTTTGTTTATATATTATACGTTTTTTTTGTGAACACATTTTTTCATTTATAGAAAAATCTTTTTCATCATTATATACACGTATATTGTGGAAGCTTCATTCTTCCTTTTATGTATGTAGGTTTCAGAAACGTAAATTCATTTTTGGACAATTGTGGTCTCCCATTTATATGTGCACCCTGTAATGTGAGTTATCAATTAACTTATTTGTTATTTACCATTCACCTAATTCTTGTATGGCAATAGACATTATGCTTATCACTTTGTTTATTCATCGGTGCATTGGTCTTGGTCTATGTGTTTGAAAAAGGCCTCTCGCGCTACTTAAAAGCAGTAAACTAAACCAATAAAAAGTACAAGTAAAAGTGCAGCAAAATCTATAAGTGTATCACATAACACTAAACAATCAAGGTGAGTAAAGTGATTTTGCGCAAATTGTAATGAAATGTTCTAAATAAATCGTGCCAAATGGGATATACAGAATAAAAATTTTTAAAAATTATAAAAACGTGTATTTAAACCACTATCTGAAGTGACAATATATAATATACAAAATTACACGTATAGGTCATATATTCTCAATCATGCCGTGTATATTCCAAATGTGTCCTTATATAAACTCATGTGAAAATAGGTGTGTACCACCTTGTGTGAAGGAAAAACCGCTCGTAAAGCCCGGAGTATGGAGGACGTGAGCCGCCCATCAGGATTCTATTAGGCTTTGTTTCCTCCAGCTGTGCGGGGAGCTGCTCGCCGTGGCATTGCCGGATTGGATCCTGACAGGACAATTCTTTAACCTGGAGGTCCAGGTTCTCAAAAGCCAGATACACTGCCCAAATCTCTAGGATGTTGATGGGCAAGGCTCTTCCGGTTCTTGACCACTGTCCCTGGACAGTCGTCTTTTCTAGTACTGCTCACCAGCCTGAAAGGCTGGCATCTGTCGTTACTACTTTCCAGATAATTGGTCTGAAGGACTTTCCCTTCAGCAGGTACCGAGTTAGTAACCAACTGAGGCTTTGGGACACTCTTGGGGACAGCCGCACTTGCAAATCCAAAGCTTGAATTGTCTTGATCCAAGCAGACAGGATACTGTTTTGAAACAGTCTCAAATGGAATTGGGCTTAGGGAACTGCTTCGAATAAAGCTACCATCTTTCCTAACAACCTCATGCAAAGGCAAATTTCTCTTCGTTCTGACCATCCGCACCAGCTCTTGTATGGAGGTGATCTTTGCGGGAGGCAAGAACACCCTTTCCTGGGCTGTGTTTATGATCAGGCCCAGATACTCCAGCCTTTTTAGTGGCTTTACCACTTGCTTACTGGGCACTTAAACCCCCGTCCTGCCAAGACCAATTTTAAGTTTTCAGCGCTGTCGCACTTTGAATGACAATTGCGTGGTCATACAACACTGTACCCAAATGAAATTTTTATCATTTTTTTTGGTGGTATTTAATCATAGCTGGGATTTTTATTTTTTGCTAAATAAAAAAAGATGGAAAATTTTGAAAAAAAAAAAAAAAAATCATGTTTCATAGTTTGTTATAAAATTTTGCAAACAGGTAATTTTTCTCCTTCATTGATATGCGCTGATCAGGCGGCACTGATAGGCACAGTTAAGGCGGCACGGATGGGGACACATAAGGCGGTACTGATGGGCACAGATAAGGCGGCACTGATGGGCAAAGATAAGGTGGCACGAATGGGTGGCATGAATGGGTGGCACGAATGGGCACTGATAGGTACCACTGATGGGGGGCACTGATGTGCAGCACTGTTGTGGCACTGTGGGCGCTGATGGGTGGCACTGTGGGAACTGATGGGTGACGCTGGTGGGCACTGATAGGCGGCACTGCTGCCTATTGCTAGGTGTCACTGGCAGGGGGCAGATGATCGCCGTGATCGGGACTGATGTCCCTCTCTCACGGCCGCTGGTAATCGGCTTTTTTTTCCTCATGCTGTCAGCGCGAGGAGGAAAAATAGCAGATTACCGGCTCTGTTTACATCACATGATCAGCTGTCATTGGCTGACAGCTGATCATGTGGTAAGGGTCGGGACCGACCCCTTACTCTGATCTGTAATCAGGCGAGTCTCAGACGCGCAGGCCGCTCATGCACGGGACGACGTCAATAGACGTCGTCCCGGCAATGTAGGTCCGTGCTGTTGCCGTCATTTGGCAATAGCGTGGATCTGAAGAGGTTAAGGAGGATTTCTTCAGGTTGAGGATCCAACCCAGAGTCCCCAGGTAACCGCTTGTAATGGCTTCATCTTGCGTCAAGCAAGCCACTGACTGGTCTATTAACAATAGATCGTCTAAGTAAGCCAAGACAATTATGCCCTGTGCCCTTAACCTGGCTAGAGGTGGGGCTAGTACTTTCGTGAATACCCGGGGTTCTGTAGCAAGCCCGAAGGGCAAGGCTACAAACTGAAAGTGGTGCTGTTTTACTTCGAACCGCAGAAACCTCTGGTGAGGAGGAAATATAGGGACATGCAGATATGCATCTCTGATGTCGATGGATGCCAGAAGTTCTCCTCCTTGCAGGATGGAAACGACTGACTTGATTGACTCCATGCGAAAGTAGCGGATCTTCAGAAACTCATTTAGATTTCGTAGATCTAGAATTGGTCTGACATCCACATTTGGCTTTGGTACCGTAAACAGGTTTGAGTAAAACCCCAAACCTTGCTCTTGTGTGGGAAACTGTATGATCACCCCTTGAGCCAATAATCGGTCTAATGCTTGCAACAGGGATTGCCTTTTCCCTGGATCCTTGGGAACGTTTGATCTCAGAAAACGAGATGGTGGAAACTCTCGAAATTCTAGCTTGTATCCTAGAGACACTGTGGAGAGAGTCCATCTGCCCTGAACTTCCCTTTGCCAGACTTCTGAGTACTTTCGAAGTCTTAACCCCACCTTGGTGAGGGGAGATGCCTCTTCATGACGATTCTGGTATTCTGCTTTGCAGACTGGCAGCCCCGGGTCTTCCTTTGTGCCTGGGTTTGACCCTGAGGTCTTTCTCTAGAGCAGGGATATGCAATTAGCGGACCTCCAGCTGTTGCAAAACTACAAGTCCCATGAGGCATAGCAAGACTCTGACAGCCACAAACATGACACTCAGAGGCAGAGGCATGATGGGACTTGTAGTTTTGCAACAGCTGGAGGTCAGCTAATTGCTTATCCCTGCTCTAGAGTCTGACGGCGGAGGGCGACGCCCCTGCCTAGAGGTGGATGTACCTGGCGCGGGAAAAAAAAAGCGTGTTAAAACAAAGGACATTTATATTTTCTTTTGACTGGCAAAAGAGTACTCTTTTTCACTAGAAATTGTTTGGATGTATTTATCCAAACTATCGCCAAATAGTCATTCTCCCTTAAAAGGGAAAACTAGTTAGGTTCTTGCAAGGCGCTTCAGCTGACCAACCCTTTCACCAAAGGGTCCTTCGCATGTGTACTAGTACAAGGGCAAGGCATGATGCCTGATGAATAGAGTCCTTCATAGCATCTATGGCAAAGCATAATGCTTTTGGAAGCTCGGCCAACTCCCAGGCCTGTTGTGCAGGGAGCTCGTTAAGAGCATCTGTGAACTGGTCCTTTTACCACTTGAGCCCCGGAAGAATTTACCCCCTTCCTGACCGGTGCGTTTTTTGCGATTCGGCACTGTGTCGCTTTAACTGACAATTGCGCGGTCTTGCGACGTGGCTACCAAACAAAATTGACGTCCTTTTCCCACAAATAGAGCTTTCGTTTGGTGGTATTTGATCACCTCTGCATTTTTTGTTTTTTGCGCTATAAACAAAAAAATAGCGACAATTTTGAAAAAAACTCATTTTTTACTTTTTGCTATAATATCCCCAAAAAATATTTTAAAAAAACATTTAGGCCGATACGTATTCTTTTACAAATTTTTGGTATATAAAAAAAGAAAAAAAAAAAAAAAAAAAAAATCGCAATAAGCGTTTGATTGGTTTGTGCAAAAGTTAGAGCGTCTACAAAATAGGGGATAGTTTTATGGCATTCTTATATTGATAATTTTTTTTTACTAGTAATGGCGGCGATCAGCAATTTTTATCGTGACTGCGACATTATGGCGGACACATCGGACATTTTTGGGACCATTGTCATTTATACAGCAATCAGAGCTATACAAATGCACGGATTCCTGGGTAAATGACTGCCAGTGAAGGGGTTAACCAGTATATGGGGGGGCGTGGCTACGTGTGACACGTCAATGATCTCTGCTCTCGATCATAGGGAGCAGAGATCAGTGACACTGTCACTAGGCAGAACAGGGAGATGCTTGTTTACATTAGCATCTCCCCATTCCTCCTCTCCGTGAGGTGATCGCGGGTATTCCAGCGGCGATCGAGGCCGCGTGACCCGACTCACGGAGCCCCCGGCGCACGCAATAGCACGGCGGCAAATTTAAGGGGATGTATGGGTATGCCCATTTGCCCAGCCGTGCCAGTCTGCCGACGTACATCGGCGTGCGCCAGTCGGGAACCGGTTAAGGACTGACAGATGCCTATTAGCTGCAATTGGAAAGTCCCTAAGGAAAAAGAGGATTTTAACAGACCTTCCAACTTCTTATCTGTTGGATCTTTAAGCATATGTGCATTGTCCACTGGACAAGTTAAACTTTATTCACATTGGAAATCGCAGCGTCAACTGCTGGAACTTTCCATCTTTTATTGAATTTTTCCTCCATAGGATAGAGAACTGAGAATCTCTTTGAAGGGGAAAAATGCTTATCCGGATTAAACCATTCGGTATAAATAGCTTTTCTAGTAATGCGTGGACGGGAAACGCATGCAAAGGCTGTAAAGGTTTCAAAGAACCCAAAGGAGGAGACCGGACCTTCAGCTAACTCTGTTAGGGGTAGCATGAAAGCGGAGGGAACCATCTCTGTAAGGCTCTGTACTTCAGACTGTGAAGCTGAAAGATCAAGTATTGTTTCCTCCGCAGAGGAATAACTGGCTTGTCTTTCCTCTCGATCATCTGAGACCTCATCCTGTCCCCATAATTCCTTTGGACACTTCACTGTCTGTAAAGAGTCTAAGGTGGGGGAGGGGAATCTAGGTGGCTTCCTATCCACTTAGATAGAGGATGCAATTAAAGCCGCTAATCTTCCTTCTAAGCCCTGCAGGGCAGAGGAGAATGCATTTTCAGTCACATATACAGGGGCTGAAGTGTGTAAAGCAGTTGCACCACTGCTAGCTTCCAATGACTCACCCTGGATTGCCATGTCTGATATTTCTGGAGAGGAAGACAGTATGGAGGCATGACTGGGGTTCCCAGCGCCTGGGGTTGGCACCTTCGGTACCTTTACGGTAGCTCTGGAAGACAGTGCTAAGCACAAAAGGAGAGGTACACAAAAATACTATTTGCTTAACAACCGTTCTAGCAAAAACAATGTCACCATAACAGTTTTTAACTGCTAAGTAACAATAGTGTTTCCTGTACTGGAAATGCCTGTTTACACCCCTGAAGTGCCCAGAGCTCTGGTGTCTTAGTGTGAGTGACTCCTTCTCTTCAGCTAAGAAATCTCTGCAACTGAGAGTGTCTGTGTAATAAAGCCTCAGGTGGAACCTGATTGGCGTCCTCTGCACCTCTCCCTCAGTCTCTGCGCTGTGTGTGGACATTGCGTCCAGTACATGGCGCCACATGACCTTGCGGACACGCCCCTCAGCGTTCTCCGGCAATACCCGCCCCTCTCCTTGAATATGCCTAGTACTCGCGCATGCGAAAGGCATGCAGGTCTACCCGAAGGGAGGAGGTGACGCTGCCGTTTCCTTTGCCGCCGGCCTATTTGCATATATATACATATACATATGCACCTCTGCAAGAGGAGAGGGGGGGGTTCTGTCAGTTTTTTTTTTTTTTTTTTTTAAACTACAGAGGCACAGGGAATCCCAATGCTGCTAGGCGGAAGTGCTGCTAAGTTTAAAGCTGTGCAGACAAGGGGGCCACGGTTAGGGATCATAATTTTTTTACCTTCTCAGCTGCGCCAACCTTCTAGCCACCAAAGTATATATACATATTTGTTTTAGCAACTGCTGTATTTTACTTAAATCCCTTAAAGAGGATTATTAACTAAGAACCCACTCCGTTGGGACCACAAATGCTATATAGCCTGGAGACAGAGCTGCAGTAAAACATCGTACCTAGGTTGTGTAAATTACTCCCTATAGGGGAGACATTTTAAAAAGGCATACAAGGTATATGGAAGGAAAAAGCATTAGCTTCTTCCCTTACCTTGTCCTCGCTGCAGGATACTGCTGTAAACAGACAGATCCAAACTTCACCCATCACGGCAGGCTGCTTTGTAAACCTTCAAAGACCGGGTCCCTTTTAATAGGGGTTCCACTCCTTTGGACCTGTATAGCAGCCCTCAGGAACAGCTTTAGGTAATGTAGCAAGACCAAAAAGAGTCCTGGTTCCTAGGGTCCAGCTCTCAAAGAGAAGCTCACAGGCAAAACCTTGTTCTTGTCTGGGAGGCCCGAGTACCATCCTATGGCCTCAGGGGCGAGGACGGATCCGGCTGTGGAGGTTTTTTAAATCCGTCATGGATCCCTCTAGGAGCTCCTCAGAGCACATCTTCACTCGTGACCAACACCTGTTGACACTGGCAAAAAAACTGGAGGTACTCCTGGAAAGAGGAGGGGTTATATAGGGGAGTCAACTTCCTGTATTGGTTATACCAGTGTCAACACCTGAAGGTAGGCCCATAACCCACTAAGTAAATACTTGAGGCTCTGTGTCCTATGATGTATGATAAAGAAAAGGGTTTTACAGAAAAGTGGTAGTGATTAAAAAGGTTGCATGCTTATTTGCCTTTCACAACCTTTAGTAGTCGTGTCACCATGGAAATAGGCAGGTTTAGAGCTGCACGATTCTGGCTAAAATGAGAATCGCAATGTTTTTGCTTAGAAGATAGATCAAGATTCTCTCACGATTCTGACAGCATAACTTCATCTTTCACATTAAACAAAATAATTGGGCTAACTTTCCGGTTTCTTTTTTTTTTTTTTAACTCATTGAAGTGTACTTTTCCCCAAAAATTGCGTTTGAAAGACCACTGTGCAAATACAGCGTGACATAAAATATTGCAACAATCCTTATTTTATTCTCTAGGGTCTCTGCTAAAAAAATATATATAATGTTTGGGGGTTCCAAGTAATTTTCTAGCAAAAAAATCTGTTTTATCTGTAAGAAACAAGTGTCAGAAAAAGGTTTAGGGCTCTTTCACACGGGGCAGATCAGTCATGATCCGCCCCGTGAACATCCGCTGGCTCAGCGGGGATCAGCTGAGCAGGAAGATGACAGGTGCATCGCTGCACACTGTGCAGCGACGCACCTGTCAGAGCGCCGCTCTCCCCTATGGGGGATCGGATGATGACGGTCCGTAGTGTGCGTCGTCACCCGATCCGATCACGGATGGAAAAGTAGGTTTTTCCTCCGTTACACTTTTCGGAGCGGAGCGGGTCGGATGTCAGCGGACATGTCACCGCTGACATCCGACGCTCCATAGGGATGAATGTATGTCCGTTTTTCATCCGAAAACGGAAGGATGAAAAACGGACATACGGATCGTCCGTGTGAAAGAGGCCTTAGACTTTGTGGTTAAACTTCCTGCATATTCACACAGAAGTTTCATCCCTTTGGTCTAAGTCAGAAGAGTTACAATGTTGTTAAAATCTTGGCAGAATGCCTGGTTTGGCAAAGCAGAGAACTCTATACTTGTAACATGAAAGAATCAAGACACTCCACAACATAGATCGCCAGAGGGGGTGAATGGAGATCGTGATCTTTTAACTATTAATTGTGCAGCTCTAAGGCAGGTACAAAAGACCATAAGTAAATCCTACATTTTACTTCGAAAATACATTAAAGCCTAATAGTTACAAGAATCAGTACCTGCCTTCTCTTCCCCTACTCTCCTATTACTAGTGCATGTGAGCACACATGTTACAAAACAAATAATTTGCATGAGGTGTCCTTAAAAAGGAGTCATCCAACAATTTCCAAGCTGCACACTAGTTTTATAGAGCCAGCAAAAATTGTTTTAGATTGAGTGGGAAGGAGAAAAGATTTTTGCACGGGGGGTGTGGTCTGCACGGGCATGTAAGCGGACACATCTCGACAGGCTTCTACGGTTATCCTTTTGCAATCTTTCCCTCCAATCAGCTCCACATTGACCCAGCCCGTCACCCACCATTTCAGGAAACCCGGGGCGGTGTCTCCTGCAGCTTGCCGCACATATGATGACCTGCAAGGGCCGAGAATCTGCAGCCTCGGCCGCTTCAGAATTCCAAGATGGCACCCAGCAGGAGCAGCGGCCACCTCGTGGAGTGGACAAGCCAAAGAGCGGCCTGAATAATACTCCTAAACCCACCTAGCAACTGGGGAAAGAGAGGGATATGCTGTATTCTGTACACAGAGACTGCGTCTCCCTCCGACCAGAACATTGTGATCACTGATGGGGCTGATATATTTGAGGCAGAGGACATATCAGAAGGCATACATGACATGGCTGTAAATCCTGATGATAGGGGCAATGATAATTCTTCACAACCCACCCTAGGGGATATCCTGCAGGCTTTGCAGAAAAGCACTGCACCCGTGGATGACCTAAAGGAACAATTTGGAGGACTGACGGAGGTGGTGTCTCTTTTCCGCCAAAACCTGCAAAAGACAAGGGAGCGTACAACTGCGGTTGAGGGCAGAATTAATGACCTGGAAGACCACCTTACCCCCTCCCTTACCCGTGATGCCAGAATGGCCGCACAACAGATGGCAGCTGCCAATGAAAAGATGGATGACATAGAAAACATCTCCGCCATAATAACGTGCGCATTGTGAGGTTGTCGGAGAAAGTGGAGGGCTGGGACCCCACCGCATTCATTGAGCGATGGTGGCTGGGAGGCCATTACCCTTCTATTAGCAGTGAAGAGGGCTCATCGTACCCCACCCAGACCTTTGCCCCCTGGTAACCAAAGTCCATGCTAGCTCGTATGCTGAAATATAGGACTACAAGATCATCCTGCGGCTGGCCAGAAAAAAAGCAAATATACAATATAACTGCGTGAAAGTCTCCTTTTATGCAGATTTTTCCGCAGAGGTTCAGCGCAAGAGGGCGAAGTTTCAGGATGTGAAAAATGGCCTGCTTCGCCTTCAACTACCCTATGCCATGCTTTACCCGGCCAGATGTAGGACATAGCCACGGATGAAGGCTGGCCTGCCTTACTGTTTGCCATAATGGGCGATTCGTGGTCGTCTCTTTTCGGATACCTACCTTTACAGTTGTCTTCACTTAGAGGGCCGTTTCCTTACCCCTAAAAAGGTGAGCTAGATCCAAGAAAAAGCTTTCTATATTATAATGTCCATGAGGTGCAGCTGCCTCTCTGCCTTTACATGTCTTTCCATGCTTCGACTCATCCTGTTGACAAAACTATATCTGACGACCTTGGTTGAGTCGATTCAATAATACACTTGTTTATATCAGGGCTCATAATTTCAAGTCCTGAGCTACTAGCCAGGCCTTAAGGGCTACTTGCCACAGTTGCCCCGCCCAACCCCACCCCTAAAATGCCCTCAAACTTTCTCATGAAATGGCACTTAAATGTTTTATGCAGAATTAAGTTATAAAAATAAATATTAACAACTTTACCAGTACCCATCCATGCAGCCTCGCCTGCGCCCATCCATGCAGTATCCCCTGTGCCCATCCATGCAGCCCCACCTGTGCAGGGGAAAAGGAGAGTTAGAGTATTGCCGGCCGGATCATTACAGAGAGGGGAAAATCGCTGTAACAACTTTCATTTGAATTGCCCTGTGTTCCCCGTGCTCGCTGTCACATACAGCCCTGCCTCCTGGTCCGGGTACTTTGATATATGTCAAACATTCCGGCATTGGACCGGTGTTCTGTCTATCAAAGTACCCAGGCTAGGAGCCAGGACTGTGACAGCGAGTGCGGGGAACACTCTGCAATTCAAATGAAAGCTGTTACAGGGTTGTCACCCACTCTGATGATCCGGCCGTCTGCTCTCATCTCTCTTCCCCCCTCTGGGAGAACAGCTCCCATTCAACCCTGCCGTCGTCAATCGCGCGCCCCCCCCCCCCCCCCCACTCCGAGGCAGCCCACGCTCACCCTCAATCATTTTCCACTCGCAAAAAGGGAGTAGGCGAGTGGAAAAGTTTGAGGGCTGGTTTTTATGAAAAATAGAGAAAAGAAATACAGATGTAGAGTACAAACTGTGTAACTAGGCAAAATAGGTCCGGCGTAGTATGAAAAGGAGTTTAATGAAAATGTTTAAAATGATAGACTAACATCTATGTGTAATTATCAAAAATCCTTCCAAAAATTGTACCACACAATACAAAACACAACAATTCTATTAAAACCAATCACGGTGGTTGCCCAAGGCGATTTAGGATCCCCAGTATAACATTAAACAAGTAGTAATAGATATGATATGATATCTGTAGTTGTATCCAAAGGGTATGTAATGTGTTACAGCTAGTACAAGCTTCAATATATCACAGCTCTGTTTGTGTATTCTCAGAAATACTTTAAAGCTCGGTTCACATTAGAAGTGGCACGACTTGCAGGTCGCTGCACACGACTGCCGCGGCGACTTGCAAGATGACTTCTGTATAGAAGTCTATGCAAGTCGCCCCCAAAGTAGTACAGGAACCTTTCTTCTAAGTCGGAGCGACTTGCGTCGCTCCGATTAGAACGGTTCCATTGTACAGAACGGGAGGCGACTTGTCAGGCGGCTAGGTCGTCTGACAAGTCGCCCCAGTGTGAACCGGCTCTGAAGGTGCAGTGATGTTGCCATTTGTTGAAAGATACATTGTAGCCGTTAGAAATGAGATGTTGAACATTTATCTCTGCTGGTAGTGATATTATTGGTAAAGAGTCCTTGTTCTGCAGGATGGCGATTTCAAAGGCAAAAGATTATGCATCAATGCAAGTATTTTGGGGCATATAGCCAGGGGGACTCAAGCAAAATCACATATCAGTTGTATATTTTATAAGTAGATAGCAGCTATGTAATAAGCAAGAGAGGTTTGCTCATACAAAGCAGTTTTATTTGCTTGAAGTCAAAAGATACATTCCAGCTACATTGAATGTCCTTGTAAAAGTGGGGGATAGAAAGAGATATAGCTGTATTGGCAGTTGCTGTAGATAGGCTGGTAAGAGGCAGTATATGCCTATTTTTATTTAGAGGTAAGAGTAGAAGAAAATGAGAGGAGGAATAGAAAGCAAGTGATGTACAGGTATAGTAGTTAGTTCAACCTCTATGAGGTGTGTAACGGCTTTTTTCTGACCTCCTTGCTTCTAGATCACCAATATCTCTCATGCTAGTATCCAAGCCATTGAAAACTGAAAGACATCAGCTGTGTGCAACTTGAGCATGGATAGATCAGAAGGGAGCAAAGAACAGATACTGCAAAGTTGCAAATAGTTTAAATTATGTAATTACGGTACTTACTGCTCTACCTTCACTGTGCAGGTCAATTTTGCACTGTTTTAGCCTGATAGCCTGGTAGTTGGTAGCTGTGTTTGCCAGAGTGAAACAAGCTATAGGTCTCTCCAATGTTCCAGTTGCAAATATTTCCTCACTTTATCACAGAGTGCAGATGAAGCCGGCCGGCTAGTCGTTGTGCGGTGTGTGTGTGTGTATGCGTATATCTCAACGTGGGGACACCCTGGTTCCACATCCAGGTGTGCTGATTTCACTCCGTTGACGTTTGAGTTTCTCCCGCCAATCCGCAGACTTCCTCCATTTAACAGAGTTGCACCTGCGCCCCCAAGCGCACTATGTTGCTATTTACTCTTTCCTTGCGCCTGGTGGCTACTACCTCATGGCCTTTACCTATATCCTTCTGGATTTCCAGTGTTGATGGAATACTTACAGGCAGCTGCCTGGGAATTTTATTATAACCATAATTCTACTCCAATTTCTGACCTAGTAAAGTTGGATATGCTCATGTTCGTTCTTCCTTGCATATGATATTACTGTTGCTGTAACATGGCTGACAATCTTGGTGTCATGAACATCCAGGGTGTTCATGACCCTTTGAAGAGGACCATGATCTCCTCCTGTATAAAGCGATTCAAGCCTGTGATAGTTTCCAGAAAACTCACCTTACTTAGGACTCAGTCTCATGCCTTAATTACTCGTGGTTACTGGGAAGCCATCACTCCACACATCGAAATTATTTACACGGGGTAAGTTCCCTGATTCACAGGGCTCTGGCCTTTCGGGAATTGAGTTTTAGGTTGGCCTCTGATGGTCGTTTTATATTTCTACACTGCGAACTGTATGCCATTACTATTGTGCTAACTTTTGTATCACCTCCCTTCTCGGGAGCAGTGATAAGGGAGTTACTGTCGTACCTGGCTGACAAACCAGACGTCCCAGTGTTTCTTCTTTGGTATTTCAATTGCTACCTAGACCCGCATGTTGTCTGGCCAAGCGGGGTCAGAACCACAGCCTTGGGTAACAATCTGAGAAGTGGGTTGGATTGACCATTGGCGATTTAAATACCCTCTGGACAAACTGTTATGTAGTTTCTCCAAATCCAACGGCTCCCTATCTAGAATGGACCTCTGCCTGGGTAATACCTTTAGCATCCCCTTGGTGTCTCGTTTAGAAAATTCACCGCAAGGAGCGTCTGACCATTCTCCTCTGGTGGTTTGGCTCTGGGCCCAACCGCCCTCATCACTTCCTAGAGCCCTATGGAAATTAAACACCTTTTGGTTACAATTATTTTCCTCTTCTGAGCGTATAGATGCCCAGATACAGAACTTCATCACCAACCAATGTATTGGGGAGGAACCAATATGCTGGGAGGACCTCAAAGCACATTGAAAGGAGGAATCTTTACAGCATTCGCTCTAAAAAAAAAAAAAATTATCCTCAGTTTGTTTTACAGGTTGAAAGCCAGGTTCGACAGTTGGAACTACAATATATTTTTACCTCACTTGATTCCGCAAGGGAGGCATGGATAACGGCCCGGGATTCTCTGGATTGGTTGAAAACCTCAGATGCGGAATGTAAAAGTTTTTTTTCTAAGTTCTATGTAGAGTTGGAGAAGACAAGGCGTTTGTTGCTAGAATAGCTATGTCTCACTAGTCCTCCCCCACAATAGGTGCCATATGCGCCTCTGATGGTCGCATAGTCAACTGCCCTGAACTTATCGCTAAAGGAGTTGACTTAATTTTGTGTCACCTTATAACAATCACGGAGTTAATATTCCATGAAGGAACTGGTCATGAATCTGGGTACTCTGAAGCTACCCACATTGACAAACTATCAGCGGTCTAAACTGGACTCCCCATTTACCTTGGTTGAGGTGCAAAGGGCGGCTGCCTCGTCCCCTGCATCCAAGGCTTCTGGGGATGACAGTATCCCGGTAGAAGTGTACACAAGGTATGGGGAATCTATACTGCCAAAACTACTGCAGGTCTTTAATGCTGCTTACGAAGCCCAATGTCTACCTGAGTCAAGGGCTAACATTGTTCTGCTCCTGAAGCCGGGTAAGAACCCATTGGATCCAGGGTCTTACAGGCAGATTTCATTGCTGCAGAGCAATGTTAAAATTCTACCCAAGGTACTTGCCAGGTGTCTCAATGAGGTTATTCTATATTATACACAGTGGCGGCTGTTGCTCAAACTAACTGAAAAATTAAAGTGTTAGTAATGCAGGACTGTAAATAGCCATTTATCAGGTAATTTTGTATCATTACTGCTGGATAAAACTGTTCCCATCAATTACAGCCTCACTGTGCCCATCAGAATAGGCCAAACACATCCACATTACAAGAAAATAGAACCACTTAACATAAAGGTGCCCCCTTTCACTTCAGCTGTCCCCTTGTACATCAGGCGTCAACGCCCACCCCACCCCACCCCCTCACAGCAAGTCGCCTTCTATCCACCTTCAGACCAGCCAGGTTGAGTCACTCGAAAGACAGAAAGTGACACCGCGGGACCCATCAGTTACTAACCACAACAGGAAACAATGCTACAGTGGGAGTGTTCGGGTCACAGAGCTCTACGCCCTGAGGACATTCTAAAGGAAGCCAATAGCTTCCCGTTTGCAATCTCGATTGCAAACACGTCAAGCTTCCCTTAGCACCTGTGTGTCCAGCATCCTGCACACACTTTAAGGGTGGTCGTTGTTATTTTATAAATTTTTTTATGATGAGTAGCTTGGGGGGGGGGGGGGGGTCCCCGTTGCTGTTTGCAGTTGCCATTAAACAACTGGCTGCCCTGATCCACGACAATCCATTGATTACTGGGTTTAGATATGGAGGAGAATTGCATGAGAAACTAATGTTATATGCAGATGACATGCTGCTCTTTTTGGGAGACACCAACTCCTCCCTAGAAGTTGTCATGGACACAATCTCTCAGTTTGGACACTTTTCTGGCCTAACCATTAATTGTACAAGGCCAGCTTTATTGTTATTAGATTGCGGATCAGGGCAGTCAGTCGCAGCGGCCTGTCCTACTACCATCTCATAGTTTCAATATCTGGGGATTCATGTTACCGCTAACATATTGGACTATTGCCACCTCAACATACATCCTTTACTGTCAAGGTTTAGAAATAGGGTGAACACCTGGAGTAAACTGCGACTGTCAGTAACAGGCAGGATCGATTTAAACAAGATGATCTTGATGCCCCAACTGCTGTATCCCCTGTACAATTCACCAGTGGTAGTCTCCTTAAAAACCTTCAGAATAGTTAATTCTGTCTTCTGAATAACCCCCCCCCGATTAGACTGCAACAACTTCAAAACCCCAAGGACAAGGGTGACTTTGCACTCCCCAATCCCTGGCTGTATTATTTTGCAGCCCAGTTGCAACATCTTACCGACGAGTTTCTTGTTCCACCTTGTAGCGCCTCTGATCCACTATTACCAGCTACCCATATTATGTTAAGATGTACTGGAGCAGATTTCCCCCCAAGTGGCTTAGAAACCGGATTGTTTGTTGAAACACACAAAACCTTTACCACTTGCAACCTTTTACACACAGTTTGGTTTAAGGCTGAACAGCTGCAGGGGGTCGAGGAAATAACAGCCTATAGCTCTTACGGGGAACTGTTCAAATTGCAACAGGGTCTCAGATAAAAAGCACATGAGGCGACACATTTGAAACATTTTGAAATCCCCTTTTCAACTCTCCAGGAGAGATTTGGTCTTCCCTCCTATATGCATTTTTATTACATTCAATTGCAGCATGCGGTTAGGGCTCAGAGTGACTAGACTCTGTGGACCTAATCGCAAACCCCTATTTTCAAACCAATTTCCTCAGAAACATGCTAAAAGGTCTCAGTGCTACAATATGTTACTGAGTGACTATTTGGATAGCTATCCCACCAAGGCTCGAGAGAGATGTGGGATCACTGTCTGGTGATCAGTGGGGAGATGTAGTGCAGGCGATGGTAACTAGCTTCTTAATCTCCTCACAAAAACTATCTCAGTTCTACATAGTACAGAGATCCCATCTCCCACCTGCTGAACTGCATAAAATGGGCATGCTCACTGACCCCTTGTGTTATAGATGTAAACGGGACAGGGGTGACCTCATCCACAGTCTCTGGAGATGCCCTAAATCACACTGTTATTGAACAGCTGTCTTGGGTACACTTAATAGGGTATTACAGTCCTCTGTCCCGCTAGACCCTAAATATTGTCCGTTAGGTATATTAAGCGATCTAATACTAGAGGAGCCCACGAGAGTAGCGGTAAATCACACTCTTCCAAGCCTGCAAAATACTTATTTTGTTTTGGAAATCTGACCCTCCTTCACACCATATGTGGTTAACACACATGGGACATACCCTTATTTTTTTAAAATGTGTACCAACACAGGGGATGCTTAGGAAAGTTTGAAAGGTTATTGGCACCATGGGTGGACACTCCTGGACTTAATGCGTGGGAACTCGCTCAGATGCAGCTTGTACAATGTCCAGACAGACCAGTTTAGTCTAAGCTAGGTATAGCGAATAACGCATTGGAGGCTGTGTATGTTTAATTTGGTTCCATGTGATACATCTTGTATGTCAACATCTGGGATGTACATATAAGTGATCGAGGTTTGAGGTTGTACAAGTGAATCATTCGCCTTGTAATCTAGATATAGACTATGGGTGACTTCACTGGCACGTATCTGTTCTTGTTTGTTTTAAGTTCAATAAAGAGCCTGTTTGATTAAAAAATAAAAAAAGATTTTTGCACAATTTTGAAGACAGATTCTGTCCCACACCCAGCAAAGAACTTACAAAGTGATTGTAATTTCACACTAACGTGATTTAGTTTCACTCCGCTCAACCACTGAAACCAGATCCCTTACCTCCATGGCTTCCTGGCCTATCTCAGGCATGTTTGTCTGTGGAACCAGCTGCACCAATCCATTTATTAGCTCTGCAGAGCTGTTCTGTGTGTCAGGGCCGGGTTTTCCTGGGTTCTGGAATATCGAGAGAAAAACATGTAAATTTACTGATGATATAACAAAGACTGAGCGTTCAAAAAGCTGTAAACTGGGACAGGCAGGAAGCCTCTTTAAGCATGAGTTTTCTAGTATGAATTATTTGCATACTAACAATATTTTTAAACTTATTGTAAAATCAGATTCTTGGAGTTCATTGAAGGACGCTGGAAGTCTTTCATCTTAAGGTATTACTGATGCATAAGGACACAGGGATCACAGAGCTCATGCACCAGACGCGATCACGGGAGGATGTCATATGACACCCTACCAGAACTGGCCGGCCACACTGTACCCATCATTTGGCTATAGCGTGGCCGGAAAGTGGTTAAACCACAAACCTGAGGGACTCAATTCCCAATTCCGCTTTATGACACACAAGCCTGGCTATCACCATGCATTTCTATTTAAGATGTCAAAAGAAAAGTGCACTGGATACCAGTCAATGAAAAAATAGGGTTTTTATAACAGCTTACCTGTAAAATCCAATTCTTTGAAGTACATCACTGGACACAGAGCCATAGTAGTTACTATGTGGTTTTTAGTCCACCTTCAGGTGATGGACACTGGCACGTCCTAAGACAAAAAGTGCCCTCCCTATATAACCCCTCTCACTACTGGGAGTACCTCAGTTTTGTAGCCAAGCAATACACATGTATACCAAAGAAGGGAGGGACCTCTGTGTCCCGTGACGTACTTCAAAGAAAAGGATTTTACAGGTAAGCTGTTATAAAAATCCTATTTTCTTATCATAGATCACGGGACACAGAGCCATAGTAGTTACTATGTGGGATGTCCCATAGCAATGGCAACTGAAGGGAGGGAGACAACAAAAAAGTAGGGCATTAAGAGAGACCAGAGGACTCATACTGCAGCCTGCAGTACACTGCGCTCAAAGGCAATATCCTCATGACCTTTTACATCGATTTGATAGAATCTGGTAAATGTATGGATTGAAGACCAAGTTGCGGCCTTGCAGATCTGAGCCATGGAGGCCTGGTGATGCACTGCCCAAGAAGGAAACACAGCCCTGGTGGAGTGCGTTTTAACATGAACGGGAGGAATTTTCCTCTTTAGACCATAAGCTTGAACAATCACTTGACGAATCCATTTGTAAATAGTAGATTTTGATGCTGCCTGTCCTCTTTTAGGACCTTCTGGCAATACAAACAAAACATCTGTTTTGCGAATCTGAGCGGTCTCCTTTAAATAGACCTTGACCGCTCTCACTACATCAAGAGAATGTAGTGACCTCTCTTCCACAGACCAAGGTTCTGGAAAAAAAGAAGGCAGAACAATATCCTGGTTTAAATGAAAACCTGTCACTACCTTTGGTAGGAATTTAGGATGAGGCTGCAATACCACCTTATCCTTATGAATAAACAAATAGGGCTCTTTCCAAGAAAGAGCCGCCAATTCCGATACTCTTCTGGCAGAGGATATGGCAACCAAAAAGAATTATCTTCCTCATCAAAAGAACCAAGGGAATATCCCGTATAGGCTCAAAAGGCTGTTTCTGTAAAGCTAACAAGACTAAATTCAAATCCCAAGGGTTCAGGGGTGTCCTGACGGGAGGATTAATCCTCGTTACCCCCTGAATAAGGTTACGAACCAGAGAGTGAGAAGCAAGAGGTCGTTGAAACAATACTGATAAGGCTGAGACCTGGCCCTTGATAGTACTCAAGGCCAGCTTCATTACCAATCTCATCTGCAGGAATTCAAGGATTCTACCTATGACATACTTTCTGGGGTGCCCACCCCTGGTTCCACACCAGGAGACATATGCCTTCCAGACTCTATAGTATATGACTCTGGAGGCCAGCTTCCTAGCATTAACCAAAGTAGACACTACTGAAGGAGACAACCCACGGTCCTTTAGAATGTGGGTTTTAATAGCCAAACCATTAAATTTAGCGTTTGTAAGGTAGGATGGAATACCGGACCTTGTGCGAGAAGGTCCGGCCACAGCGGCAGGGTCCAAGGGTCCCCTACCTCCATCTTTATGTCCTTGGCAAACCAAGATCTTCTGGGTCACATTGGGGCCACCAAAATCACCTCCTTCCCTTCCTGCTTGATCCTGCGAAGAAGGTACGGAAGCAGCAGAACTGAAGGAAACGCATAGATCAGTGAAAACTTATCCCATGGAAAGACCAAGGCGTCTGTTCCACATGCCAGTAGACCCCTTATCCTTGACACAAAGTTGTCGACCTTGTTGTTGAATCTGGACACTAACAGATCCACGTCCAGAACACCCCATCTTTGACATATCGACAGAAAGATGTCGGGGTGAAGGGACCATTCTCCTGGAAACAATTGTTGGCGACCAATTTTCTATCCCTGGAATGAAAATCACCAAAAGGCAAGGAATGTTTTCTGCCCAAGATAGAACATGATTCACCTCTTTTTGGGCTGCACGACTTCTCGTGCCCCCTTGGTGATTGATGTAGGCCACATCCGTGGCATTGTCGGATTAAATTCTGACATGACAATTTCGTAATCTGAGCGTCCAGGCCTCTAGGGCCAGACGAACTGCCCGAATTTCTAGAATATTGATGGGCAAGGTCCTTTCTGACTTGGACCACTTCCCCTGGACAGATGCCTCTTCCAGGACTGCTCCCCAGCCTAGAAGGCTAGCATCTGTTGTTACCACTTTCCAGGATACTGGTAGAAAGGATTTCCCTTGTTGAAGGTTGTTGGATATCAACCACCAATTGAGGCTCTGACGCACCTCAGGGGAAAAGCGCATTGGAAAGTCTAAAGCCTGGACCTTCTTGTTCCAAGTCGACAGAATATTGTTTTGCAGCACTCTTGAATGAAACTGCGCATAAGGAACGGCCTCGAAAGGAGGCCACCATCTTTCCTAACAATTTCATGCAAAGCTGAATGGAAGGATTTCTTTGTTATGACAAGCCGTATCAGCTCCTTTATGGAACTAATCCTTCCCTGGGATAAGTATACCTTCTTTTGAACGGTATCTATGATCAGCCCCAAGTACTGTAATCTCCTTGATGGTTTTAAGGAGGATTTTTCTAGGTTGAGAATCCAGCCTAGGAATTCTAGGTAACTCACGGCTGAGAGTAAACTTTGGTTTAGACAGGTGACTGACTGATCTACTAAGAGCAGATCGTCTAGGTAGGCTAGAATTGTTATACCCTGAGCCCTTAACCGGGCTAAAGGAGGGGCCAGGATCTTTGTTAACACTCGAGGTGCGGTGTCTAGACCGAAAGGCAGAGCCACAAACTGAAAATTACGATTTTCTAAGCGTAGAAATTTCTGATGAGCGGCAAAAATTGGCACATGGAGATAGGCATCTTTGATGTCGATCGATGCCAAAAATTCTCCTCCTTGTAGAATGGAGACAACCGATCGGATTGACTCCATGCGAAAGGAACGGATATTCAAGTGCCGGTTTAGATCCTTAAGATCTAAAATGGGTCTTACCTCCCCATTTGGTTTTGGTACTGTGAAGAGGTTTGAATAAAACCCTGATCCCTGCTCTTCTGTGGGAACCTCTAATATCACTTTCTGAGACAAGCGATGATCCAGAAAGACTCTCCCTTTTCACTGGATCTCTGGGAACGTTAGATCTTAAAAAACAGGGAGACGGGAATTCTCGGAATTCTAGTTTGTAACCTAGAGAAATTGAGGAAGCCACCCATCTGTCCTGACAATGCTCCTGCCAAATCTTTGAAAAGTGTAGAAGCCTTCCCCCGACCCGAGTGAGCGGGGGCGCCCCTTCATAAGGAAGCTTTAGTATTTTGCTTCACGGGTTTCCTGCTTTAAGTTCTCTTTTGGCCCTGGACTGGCCTTGAGGTCTACCTCTTGAACCAGATGGTGGAGGCCGTCGAGACTACCTGGAGGTAGATGCTCCTGGCACTTAAGATGCACGTTTAAAAAGGAAAAACGTTTAAACTTCTTCTTTACTGGTAAAAGAGAACTTTTTCCATTAGAAATTCTTTGGATATACTTATCCAGATCAATTATAATAAAAAATATATTTATTGAAAATTGTTTAAAGAAGCATAAAAACATGAGAATCTAGACATAGATCTATATAAAGTGCAACAAATTTTTTCCATAATGTATTTCTTTACACTTTCAATTATGAATACATATTTCTCCACGAGCCTGACATGTTTCAGGATGATGTCCCTTCTTCAGAGGCGTATTGAGGAGAGAAACACATGGGTGTATTCTGAAAAACAGGTGAGATCAATTTAAACAGACATTATTCGGGGCAAAAAATTCACATTATGGCATCTGAGAGTGTCCAACATACATACCAGTATCCAACCTTTGGGAAAAGTTGTGCAAAGAATATGCAAAAAAGCAAACTCTCGTATAAAGAGAGAAGAGTGATGTGGCAATAAATGAATAAATTATAACCGCCAATTAACCGATAGTAGACATGGCGGCTTCCATTTGGGCCGAGAAAAACCTCCGCAAAAGGCCCCCAGGGAAGAGGACGAACCCCGCCACATCCACAGTAGAGCCCTAAAGAAATAGGTTTGAATGAATTAATAAATTCCGTTCTGTTTGAGAATTGAGAAAACATATAAAAGAAAACCGTATAGATTATGTACACTATATAGAGGAAGGGCTGCTTTTTCTATAATCCAAATATTGGAATTCGCAGCTTTATATTATTGTTTTGGAATATTTTCCATTTTTATATTGAGTGTTTTATTTTAGAAGGAATAATGACTAAAGCCTTCCTATATAGAAAAAGAGGGAAAGGAAACAAGGAAAAGACTACTTTTCCTGTAATCTACATGTTATAAAAGCATTGCTTTGTATTTACATTGTTAAACAAAAAAGACTTGCCTGTGCAGTTACTGTTTAAACTGCACAGAAAGCACTGAAGTCATTTGTAGAAAACAATAATGGACCAAAAAAGAGAGCGAGATTTTGCCTCTTCTCTGCTCAGCGGTAGAAAGATGGTGGGAAAATAAATAGCTTTTTTACTTATTTCAATTAAAGGTTTTCAAGCGAAATGCTGAAGCATGGTTGTTCATGGCGTGTATGTTTGACACTGGGCAGGGTGCCGATTGCGTTTTTTAAAGGCCGCTGGCGCCTGCGCAGCGTAAATGATTCTGTGAGTGTCAGCAGAGTGAGATGGACCGTGTCATCGCGTATATCGCGGTGACGTCATGGCAAAGCGACGTGCTAGGGCAAGGCAGCAGAGTGAAAAACTTAGGGGACCGCGTCATCTCGTATAGCCCGGTGACGTCGTAGCGACATACGGAGGCGACGCTGCAAGGCAGAAAAGAGGGAGGCGAAAAAAGATATAAAGCCGCATGATAGGTTACCCGGGATGAGCCAAAGCATCTCCAAGGCAACCGCTCACACGGGGCACTCTGAATGAAAAACTGGAATGTTAAGCAATATTTGCAAGGGATCATTGGGGGCTTGGGCTGGAGACATCCAAAGCGGAGGCCCCAGGGACAAATCTGCACGGCGCCCACCCAGTGCCGAAGCACGGGGGGAGCATCATGCAGACAAGGCCCACCGGCGCTATAACACCGCAATTGCATGTCCGGCCTAGGCCGAACGGGCATGCAGTGTGAACTGGAGGCCCTGCCCCTACCATCATAGATGGGGAGACATGGCCCCCGTGCGCCGGGCGGGATTAAAACTGGGATTAAAGGAGCAACTGGAGCAACAAATAAAAAAAGAGAATAAAAATATAAAAAAACCTCAAAAATATAACTTCATCCAATTGAATCCAAGGGGTTGTTTGAACTGGATATGTGGACACAATCAGATGCACATAATGGAATAATAGTAGACATCAATGGATACAAAACAGAGCTTAAACAAAAATAGCAATGGGTGCATGGGAGAGACATGGGAGAAACAGCAGAAACTAGCATCAAAGTATATAGTATGAACATAAACATATTGTTAATAGTTAGATTCATAAACATAGTGAATTTATTTTTGTTTGTATAATGTTGTGAGCAACACTATAAGTGAGAAATATAAGTATAAAGTACCCCATGAGAACACAGTTTATTATATCGATCTTAAACATGTTATTTGGGCACAAATGTTCAAAGTGTTGTTTAGACATATAACATGTCTTTGTATGGTACATTATTCTTTTTCGCATCCCCCTGATACGAAAGTCTAAAAATGGACGGAAACTCATTTGGGTATTGAGTCCTGGAAATTGGGTTGCATTGAGATCGGCGATCCACCGGACCCCCCTCTGGAGCAAGATCTTGTTACAATCACCACCCTTGTTGTCCGGATGAATCCGGTCGAGGATGGTGAAATGGACAAGGGGAAATTTGCCCGTGTGGTGGTCTCGCACATGTCGCCCCAGAGGAAGGTCCGGATTCGCCTGTTTCATGCTGGTGATGTGTCGTGCTGCTCTTTTGTGAAACTCCAATTTTGTTTTACCAACGTAAAAACATTTACATTGGCATGTTAGAAGGTAAACAACCCCAGACGTCTTGCAATTTGCAAAGTGTCTGGGCTTGTACATTTTGCCATTTGGTAATTTAAATTTAATCTGTGTATTCATGTAACGGCAGCAGGGACATCAACCACAAGAAAAAATTCCAAGTCTTTTACATGACTCAGAGCGGAAAGTACCAGTGTGCTCACTTTTGACCAAATGGTCTCTTAGCGAGCTTGCTCGTCTAAAGGTAATGGTGGGTGCCGTGGATACATGTGGTTTTAGGTTGGGATCGATTTGTAACAGATGCCAGTGTTTTTGTAAAATATTTTTAATGGTCTTATGTTTTTTATTATAAGTAGTTATTAGCCTGGTGATTGATTGGGAATCTGTAGGTGTCTCAACTGTCCTCGTGCCCGCCTAAAGGCCTCAATCTAAGAGTCTTTCCTTTAATTTGTTTGCCTCACAGACAAATTCAGTATCGGTAGAGCAATTGCGTCTAAGTCTTAAATATTGCCCGTACAGAATAGATAACACTAGAGATTTGGGATGTGAACTGGACGCGTGTAGGATGGAATTTCCAGCGGTCTCTTTGCAATAGAGACCGCTGGATAGGGAGCCATCCATTGATTTTGTTATGCTTAGGTCAAGAAAAGTGATGGAAGTGTCATTAAAGGTCATGGTGAAATATAAATTAAATTTATTTTGATTCATTATCTGTATGAAGGAATGTAGGGCTTCTGGTGTACCATTCCATATCATCAATATGTCGTCTATATACCTAAACCATGCTGCTACATGGGTGGTATAGGACGAGAGGCTGTCATCAGACAACAGACTGTTGCCACTCCCCCAGGTACAGGTTGGCATACGATGGGGCACAACAGGTCCCCATCGCAACCCCCTGCACCTGGGAGGTAATGGGATCCATCGAAAGAAAAATTATTATGCGTTAGAATGAAATCCAACGCTTTCAATAGAAAGGAATTTAATTTGCGATCATCCTTGTGGGATTGTGATAATTTGATTGGAATATCACAATCCCACAAGGATAATCGGACAACAGGGGTGGTGATTGGAACAAGATCTTGCTCCAGAGGGAGGTCCGGTGGATCGCCGATCTCAATGCAACCCAATTTCCAGAACTCAATACCCAAATGAGTTTCCGTCCATTTTTAGACTGTTTCGTATCAGGGGGATGCGAAAAAGAATAATGTACCATACAAAGACATGTTATATGTCTAAACAACACTTTGAACATTTGTGCTCAAATAACATGTTTAAGATCGATGTAATAAACAGTGTTCTCATGGTGTACTTTATAATTATATTTCTCACTTATAGTGTTGCTCACAACATTATACAAACAAAAATAAATGCAATATGTTTATGAATCTAACTATTAACAATATGTTTATGTTCATACTATATACTTTGATGCTGGTCTCTGTTTCTCCCACGTCGATCCCATGCACCCATTGCTATTTTTGTTTAAGCTCTGTTTTGTATCCATTGATGTCTACCATTATTCCATTATGTGCATCTGATTGTGTCCACATATCCAGTTCAAACAACCCCTTGGATTCAATTGGATGAAGTTATATTTTTGAGGTTTTTTTATATTTTTATTTTCTTTTGTTATTTGTTGCTCACGTTGCTCCTTTGATCCCAGGTTTAACCCCGCCCGGCGGCCATGTCTCCCCATCTATGATGGTGGGGGCAGGGCCTCCAGTTCACACTGCATGCCCGTTTGGCCTAGGCCGGACATGCAATTGCGGTGTTATCGCTCCGGTGGGCCTTGTCTGCATGACGCTCCCCCAGTGCTTTGGCACTGGGTGGGCGCCGTGCAGATATGTCCCTGGGGCCTCCGCTTTGGATGTCTCCAGCCCAAGCCCCCAATGATCCCTTGCAAATATTGCTTAACATTCCAGTTTTTCATTCAGAGTGCCCCGTGTGAGCGGTTGCCTTGGAGATGTTTTGGCTCATCCCGGGTAACCTATCATATGGCTTTATATCTTTTTTTCTCCTCCCTCTTACTGCCTTGCAGCGTCGCCTCCGTATGTCGCTTTGCTATGACGTCACCGCGCTATACGAGATGGCGCGGTCCCCTAAGTTTTTCACTCTGCTGCCTTGCAGCGTTGCCCTAGCACGTCGCTTTGCTATGACGTCACCGCGCTATACGCGATGACGCGGTCCATCTCACTCTGCTGACACTCACAGAATCATTTACACTGCACAGGCGCCAGCGGCCTTTAAAATCCGCAATCGGCACCTTGCCCAGTGCAAACATTCACACCATGAACAACCATGCTTCAACATTTCGCTTGAAAACCTTTAATTGAAAAAAGTAAAAAAGCTATTTATTTTCCTACCATCTTTCTACCGCTGAGCAGAGAAGAGGCAAAATCTCTCTCTCTTTTCTGGTCCATTATTGTTTTCTACAAAGGACTTCAGTGCTTTCTGTGCTGTTTAAACAGTAACTGCACAGGCAAGTCTTTTTTGTTTAACAATGTAAATACAAAGCAATGCTTTTATAACATGTAGATTACAGAAAAAGTAGTCTTTTCCTTGTTTCCTTTCCCTCTTTTTCTATATAGGAAGGCTTTAGTCATTCCTTCTAAAATAAAAACACACAACAATATAAAAATGGAAAATATTCCAAAACAATAATATAAAGCTGCAAATTCCAATATTTGGATTATAGAAAAGGCAGCCCTTCCTCTATATAGTGTACATAATCTATATGGTTTCCTTTTATATATTTTCTCAATTTTCAAACAGAACGGAATTTATTAATTCATTCAAACCTATTTCTTTAGGGCTCTACTGTGGATGTGGCGGGGTTCGTCCTCTTCTCTGGGGGCCTTTGTGGAGGTTTTTCTCGGCCCAAATGGAAGCTGCCATGTCTACTATCGGTTAATTGGCGGTTATAATTTATTCATTACCACATCACTCTTCTCTCTTTATACGAGAGTTTGCCTTTTTGCATATTCTTTGCACAACTTTTCCCAAAGGTTGGATACTGGTATGTATGTTAGACACTCTCAGATGCCATAATGTGAATTTTTTGCTCTGAATAATGTCTCTGTTTAAATTGATCTCACCTGTTTTTCAGAATACACCCATATGTTTCTCTTCTCAATACGCCTCTGAAGAAGGGACACCGTCCTGAAACATGTCAGGCTCATGGAGAAATATGTATTCATAATTGAAAGTGTAAAGAAACACATTATGGAAAAAAAAATTGTTGCACTTTGCATAAGCACTTTGTATAGATTCTCATGTTTTTATGCTTCTTTAAACAATTTTCAATAAATATATTTATCATAATTTAATTGTTTTGTTCGCCTGTAAAGTCCCACTGTACCGGGAGGTGCAAAGGTTTCCCTTTTTAGGGTCCTTGCTTTTTGCAATACAATTTGGGATGTTGGCAACACCTTACTGAGGGTTATACAATTCCCTCTGTTGTTCACCATACTATATATACTGCGCATATGTACCAGCCCTAGCATAAGCCATGAGGCTTGAATAATAGAATCTTCCATAGCATCCACTGTGAAACACAGTGCCTCTGATATGCCAGTCATCTGCTGGGCCTGCTGATTAGGAATAATTTTGAGTACCTCTACAAACTTGTCCTTTATGGACTGAGATACTCCAATAGCCGCAAGAGCCGGCTGCACAACTGAAGCTGCAAGAGCAATGTTTTTAAAAAGAAATTCCAACTTTTTAACTGTTGGATCCTTCAACATTTGCGCATTGTCTACAGGAGATTTTTATTTACCGAGGATATAGCAGCATCAATTGCTGGAATCCCCCATTTCTTATAGAATTCCTCCTCCATAGGATAAAGTATAGAAAACTTTTTTGGAGGAAAAAATGTTTATCTGGGTGCATCTACTCAGAATACATCAGCTTTTTTAGCCATGAATGTATAGGAAAGGCATCCACAGACTGGGGATGCTTTAGTGATCCCAAACCAAAGGTGGGCTCATCAATAGACTGCACTACAGGCAGTAAAAAAGTTGGGCGAACCAACTTAGTGAGGGAGTGTACCAACAGTCTCTCGCGAGGCTGCTCCCTCCATATTAGGATCTTCGGAAAAGGAGACATCAGCCTCTTCCTGATCCTTTGAGAGAACTTCATGATCTCTCGCCCCTTGTTCCTTAGCGTGAGGGTCCTGAGCAATGGACGGGGATCTGCTACGCTTGGGCCCACTGTGGGAAGCGAATAAAGCATCAATCTTCTGTTCCAAACTTAAAATGGTAGAAGAAAAAACCTAATAATTAATAAATATAGGGGCTGAAGCGTCCAGAGCTGCTGCAACACCAGTCCCCCCTGACGGCTCACTCTGACCGGCCACATCACTCTCAGAGGAGGATGCCATCTTTTTAGACATGGATTTAGGTTGTCGTGAAACAATCGATCCTCTAGAACCCTTTGAGGTGTCCCTTGTCCCCCTTCCACTCATAGCCTGATGCACAAAGCAGAGGCACTACCAGAAGGAATGCATACACTGCTAGGTCTATAGTCCAGCACAACTGCTGCTATTAATGCCCAGCCTGATGCAGCAGTAAAAAAATTGTCAAAGGAAATGCCTGTGTCACCAAACCTGTTAATGCCACCTCTTTGCTCTTGTGTCCCTCCACAGCCCGCAGTAACACACAATGTGCTTTTAAAAACTTGCCTCCTCATGTTTGGGCGTCGGAGAACGCAGACGCCGCTAAGCCCGACCCCCGTGTTGCCTACGGCTCCTCCCACTTTTTTTTTTAAAAGTAAGGGTTTTCCGGCGCGAGCGGTGGACTACAGGTCCTCTCGGACCTACCGAGAAACAGCATGGCACGCGTGCGGGGGGGGTTTGCAAGCCGGTCTTTTTTTTTGGTTTGTTTTAGAAAAATACTGAGTGCTTCTTCCCCACTAGCAAACAAACCTTTTTACATATTTATTGGTTTGCTTGAGTTTTTAATAGAGACTTCCAAGGAGATATCCAACCCTTCCCTACTTTACAATGAAAAACGTTTGGCTAGAAATGCAATTAAATATTAAGCACAAAAAAAAAAAAAAAAAAAACAACACAACATATCTACTTACATACAATAGCAACTTTGGGTCTCCATGAATGAGCTTGACCAAAGACAATAGCAAGTATTTGTAACTTCTTGTTTCCACATCGGTTGGTTTCTCTTTAAACTTAAGGTATGGCATTTTCTCTTTAAATGTAAGACTCTGAGGAAAAATTCCAACAAACAATAAGAAGGATGAGTGACTTAAAATGTAACTAGTGGTAAATTAGCACACTCAGTGTAAACACAAAATATAGAAAAACCTCGCTAAGATTTATATACAAAATAATGATATTCGAAATTAGTGAAAATATATAGTCCTTTATAAAGGAATATCCAACAATCCCACAGTGAATGACGTGATTTCCTTCAATAATTCATATGCTGTTGGGTGAAAATTCAAATGCAATCTATGTGGTGAAATGCTTACCAGAAAGTAAGCCAAACAGGCGAGTGGCTTAAACTCAGCCTGGGCCTTTATGAAAACGATCCCAATGAAGCAGGATAGGTCACACTCGTACCGTGTATTCAGATCCACAAAGGATTACCCAGAAAATATATTGAAAAACATAGCGTAATACTGACAAAATATAGAAATCAAAAAAGGAAAACTGTGCAACACTCAACAAAAAACAAAATCATATATACTCCTAAGAACATCCAGTGTTAGAACCAACATAGGATCGTAGTGTGAGTGACATGCAATCATGCAATAAAGTGTATAATCCCCAATAGGATAAAATGGTGAATAAACCTTACAAAGAATCTGCTTACCAGATATTATAAACAAGTGAGCATATAGCTATCCCCCAGATGAAAGGTATGGAAAGAAGTACCAGAAGGTGCAGGAAACCATATAAAAATCCTGCTTACCAGATGGCAATATATTGTGAACAGATTCCGCACAACCACAGACTTTCCACCAGAAAAAGTGGCAAAGGGGTAATAAAATGCAGCGAACCTCATAAAAATTCTGCTTACCAGATGACAACTATAAGTGAGCAGACTATCACAAACACAGACCGAACCCCATTGAAAACGTCACCTTATGACGAAACGCGTCTGGGAGAACGTGCTGACGTCACGTCGCCTTATTGAGGACGGGAGTTTGTCTCAGTGCCGGCCAGCATCGCTTTTATACTTTGGTTTTATTGTAAGTGCAATTTCATTTAAATACATTTTAGTTTGATACAGTATCACACTATTGGCTGCTTCTTTACACATTATGCACTGCTGAGTTCGGGACATAGATGCCAGGACGTATCTACGCTGCTCCTGCCAGGAAGTTCGGTCTGTGTTTGTGATAGTCTGCTCACTTATAGTTGTCATCTGGTAAGCAGGATTTTTATGAGGTTCGCTGCATTTTATTACCCCTTTGCCACTTTTTCTGGTGGAAAGTCTGTGGTTGTGCGGAATCTGTTCACAATATATTGCCATCTGGTAAGCAGGATTTTTATATGGTTTCTTGCACCTTCTGGTACTTCTTTCAATACCTTTCATCTGGGGGATAGCTATATGCTCACTTGTTTATAATATCTGGTAAGCAGATTCTTTGTAAGGTTTATGCACCATTTTATCCTATTGGGGATTATACACTTTATTGCATGATTGCATGTCACTCACACTACGACCCTATGTTGGTTCTAACACTGGATGTTCTTATGAGTATATATGATTTTGTTTTTTGTTGAGTGTTGCAGTTTTCCTTTTTTGATTTCTATATTTTGTCAGTATTACGCTATGTTTTTCAATATATTTTCTGAGTAATCCTTTGTGGATTTGAATACACGGTACGAGTGTGACCTATCCTGCTTCATTGGGATCGTTTTCATAAAGGCCCAGGCTGGGTTTAAGCCACTCGCCTGTTTGGCTTACTTTCTGGTAAGCATTTCACCACATAGATTGCATTTGAATTTTCACCCAACAGCATATGAATTATTGAAGGAATTCACGTCATTCACTGTGGGATTGTTGGATATTCTTTTATATAGGACTATATACTGTACTTATCGGCGTATAACACGCGCCGGCGTATAACACGCACCCCAAGTTTAGGAGGGAATTTTAAGGAAAAAAACTTTTAGGAGGGAAGTTTAAGGGAAAAAAAACTTACATTTAAATGCCCATCAGTGCAGCCTTGTCAGTGCAGCTTTGCCCCAGTGCAGCCTTGTCAGTGCAGCTTTGGCCCAGTGCAGCTTTGCCCCAGTGCAGCTTTGCCCCAGTGCAGCCTTGTCAGTGCAGCCTTGTCAGTGCAGCTTTGCCCCAGTGCAGCCTTGTCAGTGCAGCTTTGCCCCAGTGCAGCCTTGTCAGTGCAGCTTTGCCCCAGTGCAGCCTTGTCAGTGCAGCCTTGTCAGTGCAGCCTTGTCAGTGCAGCTTTGCCCCAGTGCAGCCTTGTCAGTGCAGCTTTGCCCCAGTGCAGCCTTGCCCCAGTGCAGCCTTGCCCCAGTGCAGCCTTGCCCCAGTGCAGCCTTGCCCCAGTGCAGCCTTGCCCCAGTGCAGCCTTGCCCCAGTGGTCCGTGCAGCCTTGTCGCCGCCGACATACAAAAGTTTAGTTTGGATTTTTAAAAATGGCGCCGCGGAGTTCGGAGGGACTCGGCGGCGCTCGTTCAGCTGAACGAGCGCCGCCGAGGACACAGTGACTAGGCGGAGCCGAGATGCACATAGCCGAGGGTTCTCGGCTCTTCTCGGCGCCGTTCACAGTCACACCCAGTCCCCATAATGGACATAACACAGGTCCAATGGTGGGACTGGGCATGACTGTGAACGGCGCCGAGAATAGCCGAGAACCCTCGGCTATGTGTATCTCGGCTCTGCCCAGTCACTGTGTCCTTGGCGGCGCTCGTTCAGCTGAACTAGCGCCGCCGAGTCCCTCCGAACTCTGCGGCGCCATATTTAAAAATACACGCTATGTGAATGTCGGCGGCGAACGCTCCGACAGATCACAAAATAGTGGGGATCGGCGTATAACACGCACCCACGATTTTCCCCTGATTTTAAGGGGAAAAAAGTGTGTGTTATACGCCGATAAATACGGTATTTTCACTAATTTCGAATATCATTTTTTTGTATATAAATCTTAGCGCGGTTTTTCTATATTTCTATTCCGTATTGGTGTACCTCACTTATAACCGCAGCTTTTACCTTATTTTCCAAGCGCAGTTTTTTATTTTTGTTTCTAAACACAAAATATGCATTTGAACATGTGACAAAATCTAAGTGCCCAAACCTTTAGAAACTGATCAATGCCCTCTTTAAAAAGGCTATCCACCTAAAGCTGATTTTTTACCAATATTTCTAAATAATTTTAATGTCACTACAAGCAATTTCCAAGGGCTGCACACTTTACAAGAGAGTTCAACTATAGCCATTGAAATTTTGCAGTTATTATTTAACAAAGGAGAATGCAAAGGAAGAAATGGAAATATAAAAATGTAAACAAACAGTGCCAGTAACCGAGATCTCTCCAAAGTTGTGCCCAAGAGATATGGAGGTAAAGGCAAATATAGCAGGTGAACAATGTGACTCATAACTATACTGCAATATCAGACTGGGTTGGATGAGCCATTACATGCCCCCAAAATTACTGAAACTGAACATAGGGCTTGCTTGCCAGAAAAAAGGAGGCGCTTTAACTTGCCTTTAAATTCCACATCTTGGAGTACAGTAAAAGACACAGGCAAAGTATTCATAGACCTTGGGTCATACCTTCAGGTGACTGGACACTGGCAAAGCTTTCCAAGACAAGCACTCTAGGCGCCGCCCCTAACACCCTGCCCTACTCCACAAGTCTTCTGTTCTGCAGCAAGCAATGCAAAGTAACCAAGGAATGGAAGAGGGTGTCCTGTGGTCCTGTATGCCAAGATATGGAATTTGCAGGAAGTCAAAATTCCTCTTATTCCACAGTACAGAAAAAAGGCATTCATTGACCCTGGGATTTCCCCAAGCAATAAATAAGAAAGGGCTGAGGCGTGGCCTGCAGCCATTCCAAGATGGACGTGCAATTCTGGAGCTCCCGTTCCACGAGGTCCAGCAACTTCAGCTGTCTGCCCTAAAAGCAATCCTGACATGGTGAGAACATCACACAGCGCCTCTGCGATACGGTCCCAATCCCTGCTGGGTCAGGATACACAGCTTGGCAGGCAAATCCAAGATCTTTAGGTCGCGGCCTAGGGACAGAACGCAGACTTCACAGACAGCCTCCTCACATGATAGTCTCACTCCCTTAGCACCAGCCCACAACGCTCCAGTACTCGGAGATCGCTTGGAGTGGACATGGAGAAGAGACATCCCCCTGCAGTGAACCTTGACGGCCTCCGCAGTGTAGCAGTGGACATCAAGAATACTCTGATGGCAGCTATCTCAGAAATGCGATCTGACATGCAGGCGATGGCCATCAGAGTGGAAGAGGTGGAACTTACACAAGCCCGCCATGACACTTCATTATGCCATGTGCAGCAGATCACTGAATCCCACGCTAGCCATCTGAAAGAGATTAACAGTCAGATGGAAAACCTGGATAACCGTGGGAGACGTCGGAACCTCAGGGTAAGAGGAGTCCCTGAATCAATAGATCCCAGCCAGCTCTCCCTAACAGTAACTAACATCTTCAACTACCTCCTGGAGAGGCCCCCAAATACCCCAATCGCATTTGAGCGAATGCACAGAGCGCTGTGCCCGAGGGGAAGAGATACAGATTCCCCCAGGGACACAGTGTGTTGCCCTCATGGATTTCCCGCTAAAGGAGGAAATACTCCGTAAAACCAGAAGCCACAATCACTTTTCTTTCTAAAATCACCTTACAGCGCAGAAGGGAACTGCGGCCTTTACTGGGATGTCCCGAGAGCCAAATCCATCATCTACCGCTGGAAGTTCCCATTCTGCTTTTCAGTGTCACAGCAAGGCCGCACTGCAAACCTTAAAGTACCGAAAGATCTGGATCATTTCTGCGATACTCTAGGCATCCAGCCAGTCGACCTACCTGATTGGTACAGTGATTTCCGCCTGCCATCACCAAAAAGTGCTCCGTCCATGGAAGGCATCAATATAGCGGGCAACTCCAGCAGCAGCCGGCGCTCTCATCCTCTTCCTCCTCGCACGCCACCGAAAAACTCTGGAGCCCCACGAAATGGTAGCCCTTCAGCTTCCCCATTGCACCGCAGGGCTTGCCTCACCTAGCCAGGCAAATACTCTGCTACCCCTCCCCCTCTACCTGATACAGAGACTTAACCTTTAGTTACTCAATACCCGGGAGACCACAATTCAGCCACTAACATGGAGACCTGTCTACATCCCCTAAAATGCTGACAATTGAACTGTCACAGTCCCGAAAGACATAAGAACTTCCCCCTGGGTCTAACCATATACAACGAGAGAAATCCTAGGTAGCCTTCCCACTTCACTTTACCCACCGGATACCCAAAAGCATGCGCACCTTAGCCCGATTCCATCTACCCACTATACTAAAGACTACTTAATATACAACTGAAAAGCAAACGTTTGACCCGCCAAACTTAAAACAAGCCGATCAAGCCTCAGGAAATCCATCTTACACCGCTATCAGCAAAATTCAACTCTTTGGTCACATACAAGAAATCTCGGGCTGCATTGATGATCCCAAAACCATAGGCTCCTCCTTTCAGACCCAGACCACTTTCCCAGGAACCACACCAATGTCTTATCGAGAATAGCCCACCTCCCACAGGGAATTATAGTGAACGGACATCTATTCCTGAAAACACCTCCCAATCGAACCTCCCTAATGTTCGACAAATCTACACTAATCAAAAACACCAACATAAAAACAGAGACCATGGAATCTAGATGGATGTTCTTCAAGCATCTGCAGCCACATCTACGGATCAAAAAACTGATCTACCATCGTACTGCCTGAAGATACCACCTGTCCTGGGGTATCAGCCCTTATTCACACTCTGAACAACAGATGGACATAGCTCTAAACCATTCTAAAGCTGACCCGATTTGGTATAGCTCCCACTCAACCCCCCTTCCTCCTCCCCCTCTATTCCCTCTTATCCTTATCTGATAGACAATTATTCTCCAGTATCCCCCCTCTCCTCCTCCTCTTCTACTACCCTTACCTTCCTCCTGCTCCTTCACGGGTAAATTCTAGTGTAACGCAATGTTCACTTAATATGTCAGTTTCTTTACCCCTTCCCATACCACAGGGAACAATGGCGATGAATCCCTCACTGCTCCAGCAATGAACACAGGGTCGAGGCTTAGAAGGGGTTGTAAGGCTCTCATTCTCCCTCCTAATTTACATAGGCTCCTCTCTTTTACAGGAGCAAGCGCCTACCGCTCACCTAAAATGCATAAAAGGGAGGTACACAAGGCTTTGTGTGCCGAGCCAGAACTGGTTGTACCCTCTTCGGAGCCAACCGACCAGCACCCACCTCCCCAGGGTATAGTTATACTTATTCAATGTTAAGGTCAATACTGTTATCTCTTATAAAGTAAATAAAATCAATTGTGCTCGCGCTAAAAATGTGAATTGAAAAAAATATGAATATATATAAACTGAGTATAAAATATAAACTAATTGTGCAGAAATATTAAACCATAATAAGTATGCTAATAAAAACATACATGTAAAAATATATATATATAATGTGCAATCCTTATATATAAAATTCACAAAGTGCATCCACATAAAAGTGCAATCCTTATATAAAATGCTGAAAGTGCATCATGCATGAATATAGACCTAATTAATAAGTGCAAATCCTGTGACAATCAAGTGTCCAAACAAAATACGATCAGCAGATTCAAACTGAAACAGAGAAGTGCAAGAAAACAGTGTCCATGAATTAAGTGTTCATCATGCTTCTCCTGAAAAGTGTCCAAATCACAACAAGCTGGATGTGCTCTCCCGTGATCCCCCACTTGTGCTTGCGCTCACCTCTATTCGTGTGACACGGTAGTTAAACAGTGTCAAAACACGCATTGGGGCCACTCCTGGGCTCACTCAGGATGCAATGATGTATGTCCAATCCTCACAGGTAAAACATCATTCATAAAAGAGAAAAAGAAAGCTCCATGGTGTAATATAGTAAGGGATTTATTTAAAGTAAAAGAAGTTCCTCCAGGAGGGTACTCACAGTATGCAGGTGCTACAGTGCACCAAACTATACAGGTGTATTTCGTTTAGCAGTGGCTCGTGCGGTGTGGTGTATATTCCTCTCCTTCCCTGCTGACAGCTCCGTCCTCCGTCCTACCCCTCCCCCTCCTGCGGGGGGGGGGGGGGGGGGGTAGGACGGAGCTGTCAGTAGGGAAGGAGAGGAATATACACCACACCGCACGCCATACGAGCCGCTGCTAAACGAAATACACCTGTATAGTCACATTGTCACAGGATTTGCACTTATTTGTTAGGTCTATATTCATGCATGATGCACTTTCAGCATTTTATATAAGGATTGCACTTTTATGTGGATGCACTTTGTGAATTTTATATATAAGGATTGCACATTATATATATATATTTTTACATGTATGTTTTTATTAGCATACTTATTATGGTTTAATATTTCTGCACAATTAGTTTATATTTTATACTCAGTTTATATATATTCATATTTTTTTCAATTCACATTTTTAGCGCGAGCACAATTGATTTTATTTATATTCAAATACACGGAATGAAACATGGTGAAGTGTTTGCTGCTTTAAATATAGTTGTTTTACTCCTTAGAGGCATTGGTCCACTTGTGGCTCGCAAGAACCCCACCTGTTTGTTTCTATCTCTTATAAAGTTACTGTTTTTGCTAGCAACCATGTTCTCCACTCAGTGTCAGGTACAACCTAACTTCCAAGCCTACAGTTTTAAGTTAGTTATTTATAATCCCAACCCATATAGTATCCCCTCACCCACACACAATCTACCTAAGCCACATTGTATTACAATAGTTCTGCATAATTCCTTATACAAGATACTGCATAGTACCTAAGCCTTAAGACCCCCCACGCTAGACAGAAGACCCATAATGGTCTAGTCTCACCAAGCCAACCGTCTAACCACCCACCATGTCACCATATCTCACATATGCTGTCACCGGGACCACCCGGGAAACCAGTTTCCCACCCAGTCCCTGACAGAGCCTACACTAAGCACCCCACACAACCCTACCGACCTCATAGGGACGCAGAACTCACCCATCTAGTTGAACGCCGTCTACTATTCCTCCTCGCAGCGGCCTCTGGTAGACACCGCTGACCTGCACCAGAATCTTCCCCCATATACAGTGGGACTGCAGGTCAACTCCCACATCCGGTAAAACCCCTTGATCCTCTCAATTGAGCGTACCAAAACGCTCTTGATCTCTACCCCCACTTCCCCAACCAAGGCTCACCCCTCCCTTCTCTCCCACCCTTCCCGCTTGCTCCCCTTTCCCAGACCCTTCTTTCCTCCCACTGTCTGACTCCCCTGAGCCCCTCTGATCATACCTATACCCCCACCCTTACACCAAACATGGCTTTTCATGAACTGAAAACCTCCAACTTCTTACTAAAGCTAATCTCCCTTAACGCCAAAGGACTGAATAGCCCAGAAAAATGTTCCCAACTACTGTCCCTCATGCGGAGCATGAAAGCGGATGTAACATTCCTACAGGAAACTCACTTCTACTCAAAGAAAATATTAAAGTTAACAAATCAATTCTATCCCCATAGCCATCATTCAACCTCCCCTGTCACAAAATCCAAGGGAGTTTCCATACTCCTCTCCAAAAAAGTCCCCATTCAAGTTTCAGACACCCTCACTGATGGCCAGGGAAGATTCGACTTTAAGGGTACCTATAGGAACAAGTCAATCACACTGGCGAACATATACAGTCCCAACTTGTCGCAGGTTCCCTTTTTCCCGAGCCGTTGCACGGCACTTAACCACCTTCCAGGAAGGAATTCTGATCCTAGGAGGGGATCTTAATGTCCCACTAGATCCTCTTTTAGACACCTCCTCTGGAAAATCTCACCTACCTTATAGAGCACTTAAACAAATTAGACGATGCTTCCAAGACCTACTGTTACACGACACCTGGCGAACCCTGCACCCGAGTGATAAAGACTTTACCTTCTTTTCTGCCCCCCACAAGTACTCACAGCTTGATTATTTTTTCCTCACACAACAGGACTTACCAAATCTAACAGAGGCTACTATAGAATCAATGACATTCTCGGACCACCACCCTATCTCAGCGACCCTCACCTTCCCTGACCAATTTGAACATACACACATATGGAGATTAGACCCAACTACCCTAACAGATATCATGAAAGAACAAGAAATCCGCAACTGCCTAACAAACTACTTCACGTAAAATGACACCCCAGACACTTCAAAACTGACACAATGGGAGGCCCACAAAATGCGAGGCAAACTGATTTCCCTACAGCAGCACTCGAGAGAGAAGAAAACTAGACTCGCTACATTATTCACCAAGTTGAAAAAACTGGAAGCGTTGCACAAGTGCAACCTAGCTCAACAAACCCACTCAAAACTAATTGAAACCCGCATGCACATACAAGAAGAACTAGGCCGTTCTCTTAGGAAGAAATTTGCCCTTTCCCAGAAACTCTTCTACGAATTCGGAAACAAGTGTGGCCTTCTCCTCGCACAAGCTCTGCGCAGGAAAAAAGCCAACACAATACACCAACTACAAATCGCATACAGTCAAAACGCTCACACATAACAAGGACATAGCGGGAGAGTTTGAGAAATACTACTCTTCCTTGTAGGACCTTAGCAAGTCTGACCCTCCCACGACTCCACTCTCCAACAGACTTAACGAAATAAATTAGTTCCTAGATCAATTTGCCCGGGGGAGGATCCCCAACGACATTGCAACAGACCTAGAATCCCCAATCACCATAACAGAATGGAAACAAGCAATAAAACAGCTAAAGCCTGGTAAGAGCCCTGGCCCAGATGGTCTATGCGCAGCTTATTACAAATCATTCTCAGACACCTTGCAAACACCCTTCCTACAAGCTTCCAACTCCCTCTCCCTCAAATCCTCTAACACGAGGGATGCTGGAAGCCCACATTGTAGTCATACCCAAAGACGATAAAGACCCTACACAAACAACTATAGGCCAATTTCACTACTAAATGTCGACATAAAGATATTTTCCAAGATACTAGCCAATAGACCCAAACGGTTACTCTCCTCTGTCATTTCCCAAGACCAAGTAGGATTCATCCCTGGACGTGAGGCCAGGGATAACACCAAAGCAATCAACTTACACCACCTGATGACACAAATAAAACAAAAAGGCTTTTTCCTGTCTCTGGATGCAGAGAAGGCATTCGACAGAGTGGCATGGGACTATATGAGAGCAGTCCTACGAGCAATAGGCTTGGGCCCACGTATGTCCGACCTAATCCTCTCGCTTTATACAAACCCATCAGCTAAAGTTTGGGTCAACACTCGAATGTCGAATGCCTTCCCCATCCAGAATGGAACGACACAAGGATGTCCCCTATCTCCTATCCTTTTTGTACTTACGCTCGAACCAATGCAAAGGGAACTTTCCATTTCAGTGGAAACACGAATCAATAATACTTAGGAATTCAGCTCCCATCCAGATGCTCAGATTTATACATAAAGAACCACCTCCCCCTCAAACTGACTGCTGATCTCAAACCTTGGAACAAACCAATCTTCTCATGTTTTGGCAAAGCGGCAGTTCTCAGAATGAACGCCCTACCGAGAATGCTCTACTTATTACAAACGGTCCCTATACGGAATCCGCTAGCCTTCTTCAAAACATACAGAAGTATTTGTTCCAGATTTTTTTGAGGGGCTCGCAAACCCAGAATTAGCTATGCATTGCTTGCCCAACCGAAACACCTTGGTGGAATCGGCCTCCAACATCTTAATTATCACATGGCTATTCACCTCACTAGAATGGTGGACTGGAATATACACTCACCCCACAAGGACTGGGTCTCCCTGGAAGCATCTTTCACAAACTTACACCTGAATTCTCTCCCCTGGATTTCCCCGAACCACATTCCCCCGGAAATTTACCTTCACCCCTTGAAAGGACCTAACCTAGATTGCTTCTGTCTGACATGCAAACTTCCATTTCCTCCATACCTGGACCGCTGACTCCAATAAAACTAAACACCGCCTTCCCACCGGGTATGCATAGCCACTATCTCTCTGATAACTGGCCACATGACCATGTTAGAACACACCAGTTTTTCCATCGAGGGAAACTCCTCTCCGCATCCCAACTCTCCCCTAAGCTGGAAAGGCCACCAAACCCTCCCTGGATGTACTTACTGCTCGCACACTACCTAAAATCCACAGATAGGAAGTCACTGTGTTCAAGACAACATACGCCCTTTGAAAGACTCTGTACACAGCAGACATCTGAACCCCACCTAATATCCTTGACACACAATCTTCTCTGACATAAAAGCCAACGAGAACCTAGCTTGCAAAAATTGGGAGAAAGATCTCTCCATCCCATTCTCAGAAGAGAACTGGGAATGATTTTTTCTGAATATTCACAAAGGGTCAACCAATGTCACTACTCAAGAAAATAGATATAAAATCCAATGTGGTATCGTACCCCCATCCCTCCTAAACAAATTTAACCCAGCTACACCCGACACCTGCTGGGAGGTGCTACCAGGAGAAGGGCACCCTACTCCACATCTGGTGGTCCTACCCTTCTATACAAACCTTTTGTAAAGAAGTCTGCCGTATCACTTCCCGGGTCACTTTCTACAACATGGAATTTTCCCTAGCTCAATTCCTCCTTCATCATTCACCCCTACCACATAAGTCCTGTCACAAATCCCTAGCGATGCACAAGATTAACGCAGCTAAACAATGCATCCCGCTATACTGGAACTCAACAACTACCCACACTTAAAGAATGGTTTACCAGAATTCGTAAAATTTATATGGAAAAACTCATTCCCAAGGGACACGACACTCCAACAAAACTCAGTAAAAATGGGCCTGCTGCCCCCATACCTTAGTAATTTAGGTAAGGACACGCATTATATAACACACCTCACATTCAAAATTTAGGATCAGATGCACTTTATTAATGAATGGGAGTATAACTCTCCCCTAATTTTTTTTAAAAGATAATATGTATTTCCCCCCGGGGATGGAGAAGGTGGGTGGAAATTGGATTTTGGATATGGAAACACAATTAAGGGGCATAGTTAAAAGAGGGAAAATTTGCACATTTCAAGAGTTAGTTGCACAAGGGGATTTATTGTTACTAAATGGGTGGCGATGTGGCCAGATCACGCACTTTGTTAATAGTCTAACTGGCCCCTTAAGGGAAGAAGCGGATTATAGATCGATAGAGAAGTTATTTTGCCGGGATACAGTAAAGAGGAAAATCTGAGATTTACAAAATTTTGATGAATGGAGCAGGGCTGGAGTCACCGCCATTTATCAAAAAATGGGAAGAGGAATTGGGAGCATGCTGTGATGGAGAAATGGTGAGGAGCATCCTGGGGGCGACGCACGAAACGGCAGTTGATATGAAAACGACGGAGAGTGATTACAAGTGTCTGGCCAGGTGGTATATGACCCCGGTCAAAGTTAGTAAGTTCGTCCCGGATAGGTCTCCCAATTGTTGGAGGGGATGTGGGTCACCAGGAACTATGGCGCATCTGTGGTGGGACTGCCCCAAAATTAAAACATTTTGGCGGGAAGTGACTGGATTAATAGAAGCGATAACGGGCAAGGTTATCCAGTCCGACCTCTGGGACTGTTTGTTCCATAGGTCGGAAGGAGGAAAAAGAGGGTATAAAACCTTAATAGTCCCAGTATTGTTAAATTCAGCAAAGAACGTAATCCCAAAGAAATGGCAGGAATCAGAAGCGCCAAGGATTAGGGATTGGATTGCTAGAGTGAATGAAACCTATATTTTGGAGAGAGAAGAGTTAGGAGATTACTTAGAAAGAGACCAAGATGAACAAAGGGGTAAATGGGGTAGTTGGGTAGCCTTTAAAAAAAACTAAGCGATATGTGGAAGCTATCATGCAGTAATGTAGGGATAGGAGCACTTTAACTCGTCAAGCTTTAATTGGATGGGAATAAATCTGCGGAGGCCGGGAGGGGGGGAAGGACATTTGGGGAGGGGCTTATTTTTATCAATTGTTATTTTGTGAAATGGTGTATTAAGATATATGTTTCACTGTGACCCCCCCCCCCCCCCCCAAACGTTTGGGTTTTTTGTACTGAATTCTTGAAAATTAAATAAAGATACAAAAAAAAAATGGGCCTGCTGGGCACACGTCCAGACAACATTTGAATACAAAAACACAACAAACTCTTCCACCTGAACAATAGGTGGGGGGGGGGGGGGTACAATCTAAATAGTCACGAGCTTTGCCAAAAAACACCAGCCATCTGTCACATCCTTCATTTCTCAACTATCTTTCTGGTACCTCTTCCCCTCCCAAGACTACCAATCTCCAATACACACCCCATATCAAGCTAATGATTGGAATTTTCACCCACACATAACCAAATACTTTGGGGAGTCAGAAAACCCCCTCCAGTCCCCCCCCCCCTCGCCATACCCCATCTCCCACACACCCCACTCCCCCAATTTGATCCGATTAACTGCCCACGTACCATTATCACCTATCGATCCCACACACAGCCCCGAAACACCTACTCCAGATACAAGACAAGAAAAAAACAGGCTCCACCATTTTCCAACTACAAATCATGACTATACCTAAGTGGAAACCTAATACAATAAAGCCCCATACCAAATAAGCCTCTCCCTGAACACATAGTTTCTGCATTTGGGAATTCATAGAACATACTTCAGTCCTCTGTCCGAATTACTGTTTGACGTATCCCAGCACCTGTAACCCTACAAGATGGTTCCCAACTCTTCCCCTTGCTTAGTCTATTATTGTAGTGGATACTTCTCTATGAAACGGACTGTGACCTTGTAAATTTACAGTGTATAATGGTTGTTCATGATTTCTGTACAAGCATCTTACTTTTTACTTTTCAATAAAATAAACTTTTTGCCAAAAAAATAAAAAAAGCGGGCAGCAACTAGGAAAAACAGAACTGTGCCAACAGGGCCAACAAGGTTCAACAAACCCAACTACTGAGTGCTGCTGCAAGAACCTTGCAGGCAAGAGCTGCATCCACAGAGGAACGGACGTCCACATGTTAGAACTTTGAAAAGGTATCAAACAGAAAACTAGGTGGTGGCCATACAAAGCTGGGTAACAGAGGCCTGGTCCACAAACGTCCAGGAAACTCCTGATATGGTAGAATGGGTGCGTAAAAGCACAGCAGAAGAATTTCCTTGAGTGTATAAGCTGTAGCAAACAGATTTCTTATCCATTGAGGACTAATGGAGCAGGGTGTTTTTTGGGAGGTCATGAGGACTGGACAAATAGGTAGTCAGTCATCCCGATTGATAGCTGTTGCTTTGTGGTAGACTCATAGCCCTGACTATGTTGAAGCAGTGAATCAAAATCTCCTATAAGTGCTTTGGAGCAGAGCATAAAGAAGGAAGGACAAAATCTTCATTGAGGTGGAAGATTGATAACACCTTAGAAGGAAAGGATGGTCCTGGTCTTAAGACTACCTTATTGTGAAAAATAGGATTTTATAACCGCTTACCTGTAAAATCCTTTTCTTTGAAGTACATCACGGGACACAGAGCCATAGTAGTTACTATGAGGGTTATAGGCCACCTTCAAGTGATGGACACTGGCACACCCTAAAACAGGAAGTCCACTCCCTATATTACCCCCCCCCCCCCCACTACTGGGAGTACTTCAGTTTTAATAGCAAAGCAAAACACGTGTATACTAGAAAGAGGGGCGGGACCTCTGTGTCCCGTGATGTACTTCAAAGAAAAGGATTTTACAGGTAAGTCATTATAAAAAATCCTATTTTCTTATCGTGCATTCATGGGACACAGAGCCATAGTAGTTACTATGTGGGATGTCCCATAGCAATGCCAACTGAGGGGAGGGAGACTCAACAGAATTAGGGCAACACGAGACTAGAGGAGTTATACTGCTGCCTGCAGCACACTACGCCCAAAGGCGATATCCTCATGCCTTTTTACATTTACCTGATAAAATTTGATAAATGTATGGACTGAAGACCAAGTGGCCTGCAGATTTGAACCATGGAAGCTTGGTGATGCACCCCCATGAAGCACTAACAGCCCTAGCGGGGGGTGCTTTAATATGAAAAGGTTGAACTTTCCTCCATAAACCATAAGCTTGAACAATCACTTGTTGATTCCATTTAGAAAGAGTAGATTTCGATGCTGCCTGTCCTTTAAGACCTTAAGGCAACACAAATAAAACATCCATTTTCGAATCTGAACAGTCGTTCTTAAATAGATTTTGACTGCTCTCACCACATCAAGATAATGTAGTGACTTTCCTTTTCCTGGGAAAAAATGAAGGTAGAACAATATCCTGGTTTAAATGAAAACCTGAGACTACCCTAGGAAGAAAATTAGGATGAGGACACAATACAACCTTATCCTTGTGAATAATTAAATATGGCTCTTTACAAGAAAGAGCAGCCAACTCTGATACCATTCTTGCAGAAGATATGGCTACCAGCAAAACTAGTTTCCTTGTCAAAAAGGATCAAGGGAATATATTGTATCGGCTCAAAAGACTGTTTCTGTAATGCCGACAGGACTAAATTCAAGTCCCAAGGGTACAGGGGTGACTTAACCGGAGGATTTAAGCTGCGTTACCCCCTGAATAAAGCTACAAACCAAAGAGTGTGAAGCAAGTGGTCGCTGAAAAGAATACCGATAAGGCCAAAACCTGGTCCTTGATAGTACTTAAGACTGGCTTTATTTCTAATCCCATCTGTAGAAAGTCAAGGATTTTACCCATGATATACTTCCTGGGAGTCTACCAGAGTAGACTCCACTAAACCTGACAGCCCACGCTTCTCCAGATTATGGGTCTCAATAGCCAAACCGTTAAATTTAGCATTTGTAAAGTAGGATGGAATACTGGACCCTGCGAGAGAAGGTCTGGCCATGGAGGTAGGGTCCATGGGTCCCCTACCGCTATCTTTACGATCTCTGCATACCAAGATTTCCTGGGCTACGCTGGGGGCCACAAGCATCACCGACTTCCCTTCCTGCTTGATCCTACGAAGAAGTCATGAACGCAGGCAGAAAAGTAGGGAATGCATAAATCAGTGAGAACCGATTCCACGGGAATAGCAAGGCATCTGTTCCGCATGCTAGCGGATCCTTTGTTCTTGACACAAAGTTGTCAATTTCTTTGTTGAACCTGGACGCAAACAGATCTACGTCTGGGATCCCCCATCTTTGACATATTGACATAAAGATATCGAGGTGAAGGAACCATTCTCCCGGGAACAACTGCTGGTGACTCAAGTAGTCCGCCTGCCAATTTTCTATTCCTGGAATGAAAGCTGCAGATAGGCAAAGTACATTGTTTTCTGCCCAAGATAGGATATGATTCACCTTTCTCTGGGCCGCACAACTTCTTGCGCCCCCTTGGTGATCAATATAGGCCATTGCTGTGGCATTGTTGGATTGAATCCTGGCAGGACAATACCATAAACTGAACGTTCAGTCCCTCAGGACCAAGTGCTCTGCCTGAATTTCTAGAATGTTAATGATCAAGGCCATTTCTGATCTGGGCCACTTCTCTTGGACAGTTGCCTCTTCCAGGACTGCTCCCCAACCCAAAAAAGGTTGGCATATGTTGTTACCACTTCCCAGGTAACTGAAGGAAGGATTTTCCCCTTTCCAGATTTTTGGTTATTAACCATAAACTAGAGGCTCTGGCGCACCCGGCCTACAGCATCTGGTATTTCCAGGGGGTCTCCCATCCAGGCACTATCCAGGCCTGACCCTGCTTAGCCTCCAAGATCGGGTGCTTTCAGGGTGATGTGGCCGTAGGCTTTGGAGTCAGACACATTGGGATCTAGAGCTTGAACCCTTTGTTCCAAGCAGATAGGATACTGTTTTGCAGCAGTCTCAAATGAAACGGAGTGCAAGGAATGGCCTCAAATGAAGCCACTATATTTCCCAACAACCTTATGCAAAGCTGAATAGAAGAATTCATCTTGCTTTGACCACCTGAATCAGTTCCTTTATGGCGCTGATCTTTGCCGGGGGCAAGAATACCCTTTTCTGGGTGTATCTATGATCAGACCCAAGTATTTTAGCCTTCTTCTTGGTTTTAAAGAATATTTCTTCTAGGTTGAGAATTCAACCTAGATATTGCAGGCAGTTGAATGTGGTGACCATACTTTGGTCTAAGCGGGCTACCGACTGGTCTATCAAGAACAGATAGTCTAGGTAAACCATAATCGTTCTACCTTGGGCCCTTAATCTGGCTAGAAGAGGGGCCAGAATCTTTGTAAACACTCAAGGTGCAGTAGCTAGATGGAAAAGCAAAGCTACACACTGAAAATGAAGATTTTCCACCTTGAAAACTAGATATTACTAGTGAGCAAGGAAATATACACATGGAGGTATGCATCTTTGATGTCGATTTACGCCAGAAGTTCTCCTCCTTGTAGGATGGAGATAACTGATTGGATTGAATCCATGCGGAAAAAAAAAAAAAAAAAGAAGAAGAGCGGTTATATTAAGGAATTGAATTTAGATTTTTTGCCAAAAGATGGCCCAATGCTTGAGAGAAAGACTTTTCTCTGGATGCTTAGGAATGTTTGATCTGGGAAAACGAGGAGACGGGAACTCTCGGAACTCCAGTTTGTACCTTGGAGCTATTGAGAAGTCCCCCATCTGTCTCGACACTCTTCCTGCCAGATGCTTGAGAACTACAGAAGAATTCCCCCTATTCGAACGAGCGGGGGGCGCCTCCTCATAAGGAGGCTTCAGTATTTTGTAGGTTTCCTCCCCAAGACCTCTTTTATTCCTGGGGTTGACCCTGAGGATTACCTTTTGAACTTGACAGCGGAGGCCGTCTTGATTGCCTGGAGGATGATGCCCTTGGCACAGGAGAAGGAGCTTGTTAAAATGAAAATACATTTACTCCTTTTCTTAAAATGGCAAAGGGGTACTTTTCCTCTAAAATTTCTTTCGATGTATTACCCAAATCATCCCCAAATAGCTGTTTCACTGCAAAAGGAAGACTAGCCAGGAGCTTCTTGCATGGTGCTTAGCGAAGGGCGCAAGGCCTGAAGGATAGAATCTATCATAGCAATTATTGCAAACATAAAGCTGCTAGTAGCTTGCCAGATCCTGAGCCTGGTCAAACTCTTATTAACAGAGGATATAGCAGTGTTAATTGCTTGTATACACTACTTTTAGTAAATTTAATCCACCATACAAAAAAGCTTTTCCAGCAATGGACAGGAAAGGTATGCACAGCTTGAGGAGGCTTTAGCGAACCCAAACACTCAGTTAAGGGTACATAAACGTGGAGCGGACCATTCAGCAAGAAATTGCACCATCAATCTTACAGATTGTGAAAGTTGATCCCCCCGCATTTGACACCTAAAAGAGGAGTCATCAGCCTCACCACGGTCCCCTGAGGGAATTCATCTTCTCCTGCCCCTAGTTCCTCAGTTTGAGGGTCCTGGGTAATGGAAGAGACCCTGTTGCATTTTGTCCCACACTGGGATGCGATTAAAGACGCTAACTTTTTTTTTTTCAATCCTATCATGGCTGAGGAAAAAAGACCTTTTTAGTCCCAAACAGGGGCTGCAGTGTTGAACACAGCAAACATTTCATGGCCCCGATGCTCACTCTGACCAGCCACCCTCTCTCAGGGGAGGATGCCATTGTAGAGATGAGTAGGCTTTCCAGAGCTTGAGGGGGGACCCTTTTAGCCTTTTGGGGGTGTTTCAACCCCCCTTCTGACCTTAGCCTGATGCACAAAAGCAGAGGTATCACCAGAATTAAATTGCATGCACTGCTTGAGCAATAGTTTAGCCACTGCTATTAAATGCTCAGCCTGATGCAAATAGTAAATGTGTCAAATAGGAAATGCCTTTGTCACCAAACCTCTTTCATGCCCCTCTTAGCTCTCTTGTCCCTCTGACAACTTGCAGCCAGCACAAATTGAGTTTTTACAACACACTCCTGCGCCGGCGTTGGAGGACGCCAACGCCGCAATAAACCCCGCCCACCGCGAGCATCCGAACAGACGGGATCGGCTTGTGTGTGAGGGAGGGATGGCGTGGAGAAGACCTGAAAGCTGCCACCGTGTAGGGGCGGTGAAAGAAAACGGCATGGCCGATCGCTTTTTAGCTCTCCCCTAATGCTCATTCTCATGAAGAGGGAGAGAGCTCAGCCCAGGTGGGGGATGCCTGGTGGAAGCAAACCCCCCCCCCCCAAAAAACTTACCGGAGGTCTGTCTGCTAGCCAGAGGAAAAAAGCCTGCTGCTTCTGTGACACAGCGTGATCTCTGAGGAAAGCATGAGAAGGTACGTGCTCCATACAGCCCCCAGTGGTGACACTTAGGCATGACAACATTTACTTTTTTAAAGGAGACATTAGATAAGAAAATGTAAAAATTCCTTAGAAAAACTCCTTGCCTTTCCCGTCGCAGGGTTTTCTGTGGTAAAACCAATAGAGCACCTTCACGATGGGTTCCATTAACAAACCTTCAGGAACCAGGGACCCTCGGGGGAACCCACAATCCTGGACCTGTAATAGCACCCCGCCAGTAAAACTTTATGGCTTAAAATACCAAAGTACTGGATCCCAGGGTCCAGCTCTCAAAAAAAGAGAAGCATTACAGGCAAAACCTCGTTTCTTCGGACACGAGGCCCGGGTACCTTTCAATTTGGCCCAAAAAGACACTTTGAATGGATCCGGCTGCTTAGCTAGCCCCAGCAAGGATTGCTCCAGTGGAGCTCAACTCAGCACAGCACATCTTCACTCGTGACCAACACCTTAGACACTGGCAAAAAAACTGAGGTACTTCCAGTAGTGGGAGGGGTTATATAGGGAGTGGACTTCCTGTCTTAGGGTGTGCCAGTGTCCATCACCTGAAGGTGGCCTATAACCCACATAGTAACCACTATGGCTCTGTGTCCCGTGATGTACGATAAGAAAAGAGAAACAGCTTCTGAGAAGACAGCCACTAACTTATATGTATGACAGACATGATAGTAACCAGAAATGCCACTTCGTAAGAGAGGTCCTCGATCCCCAATGAGTGCAAAGGGTGGTTTCTGCAGGGCAGAGAAAAATAAGCTCAGATCCCAAGGAAGCACAGTGTGCTGCAAGGAGGACCTGATGCAAGATATACCTTGAATAAAGGTTTTGACAAAGGAGAGCAAAGCCAGTGGTCTTTGAAAAAGAACGAACAAGGTGAAAACCTGTCCTTTCAGAGTGCTTAAGGCCAAATTTTGGTCAAGACCCGATTGTAGGAAGGCCAGAATGCCAGGCACAGAGTAATCTCTGGGACTGAAGTGCCGGTGTTCACCTCAGGAAAAAGGGATTTTCAAGTACAATATCATATCTTTATGGAAGTGGCTTTTCTTGCTTTTAGCAAGGTATGAAGTAACAGACTTGGAGATCACCATCTGATAAGACTTGGGTTTCAACAGCCATGCAGGGAGCATGATGAAAAAAGGTCCTGTACAGTTCTGGCCTCTTGAGAAGAGGCCAGGGGTTGTTCCCTAGTAGTTTAAGCATGTCTGTGTAGCAGGTCCTTCTGGGCAAGTTTGGTGCAATGGTAATCATCGGTTTCTCATGCTCTAACCTATGGAGCAGATGAGGTAGAAATCTCACTGGGGGAAAGGCAAAGATTCTAATTCCAGCGCTAAAGGATCCTTGGTCCTGGCCACAGAGGTGGTTTGTTGTTGAACCTAGGAGGCAAGGATGCCCTTATTCAGTGTCCCCCATCTTTGAAAAATTACATTGAAAATGTCTGGGTGAAAGATCCATTCCCCTTGATCCAGGCGGTGGCAACTTAGGTAATCTGCTTTTCCGTTCTTCATTCCTGGCATTTGGACTGCAGATATCTCGAAAGAGCGAGTCTCCGTCCATGAGATTATGTGGCTTGCTTTCTTTAAGGCTGCATGATTCCTGGGGCTCCCTTGATGGCTGATGTAGGCCATACATTATGGCACTGTGACAGCACCCCGATTGGCTCCAGGATGCTATGATGGTGAGGTCGCAAATGAAATTGCACAAATATTTAAAGGAGACTACTATGAGACATAAAACTCTCATAGATGATCTCATTCTTAAGTAAGAGTTAAAAGAGAACTTAATTCTCTAGAAGAAAGACCTTTGCTTTGGATGTGTTTATGACCAGACCTAAGTATTTCAGGCTAAGAGAAGGCTGGACAGCAGATTTTTTAAAACTGATCACCCAGCTGAGAGCATCTGAATTGTCATGTTGATGATTGCAGACAGCTAGAAAGATGAGGATTCCTTAAAGAGAAGGACATCTAAAAACCTGTTAACTTGATGTCAAATTGGGGTTGTGACCTGTCCACTCATTTTGTGTGAATGCACCAACATGCCTCCATCCCATATTGTACAAAAAAAATGGAGAATGGGGGCGGGACTTTGTGTGAGGCATGTTGGTGAATATGTCCACATTATAAAAACTGTGATGGTAAGATGTCTAGAGTTGATCCTGTATCAAATGATGATACCCACAGAATATATTGCAAGAAAATGATACATAGTTTAATACAGAAAGATCATAAAACCACATACATGATAAAAGGAGTACATTTGGGCTACAATGAGGCATGTTGACATACGAGGTTTACAGACATGGTTTGAATAATGATTATACATGTACAGGACATGGTAAAGTAGTGTAACACATGGTACAATAAATAGATGTATGCATCGATAGATGTTAACTCTACGCGTTTCTTGGCTTGAAACCAATCGTCAGGAGTCTGATGCAGTGTAGAGACGATGCATGGGTGAATGATAACCCATACAATGTGGTGCAATGTTGGTCCGGGTACACTGAATCTCACCTGGGGTTGAGGCAGAGAGCACGGCCGTAATAAAGCCTCGGCTTTATTACGGCCGTCACTGGCCGGGCACCTCGTGCGCTCACCATGTCTCTTCGGGGCACGTCACCTGGCCCGGCTATCTCACCACAGCGTTTTTCCCATTCTCTGGGCCTCGTTATCTGTCCCCGCTTGTTGGCCCTTGTAGGTGCTCCGGCCACCTGGTCGGTCGGGGCCGATGGTCTCCTTGGAGCGTGCTCTCTGCCTCAACCCCGGGTGAGATTCAGTGTACCCGGACCAACATTGCACCACATTGTATGGGTTATCATTCACCCATGCATCGTCTCTACACTGCATCAGACTCCTGACGATTGGTTTCAAGCCAAGAAACGTGTAGAGTTAACATCTATCGATGCATACATCTATTTATTGTACCATGTGTTACACTACTTTACCATGTCCTGTACATGTATAATCATTATTCAAACCATGTCTGTAAACCTCGTATGTCAACATGCCTCATTGTAGCCCAAATGTACTCCTTTTATCATGTATGTGGTTTTATGATCTTTCTGTATTAAACTATGTATCATTTTCTTGCAATATATTCTGTGGGTATCATCATTTGATACAGGATCAACTCTAGACATCTTACCATCACAGTTTTTATAATGTGGACATATTCACCAACATGCCTCACACAAAGTCCCGCCCCCATTCTCCATTTTTTCTGTTAACTTGATGTCCTGAGAAGGGCAAAAAGGCTTCCAGGATCTTGGGAATACACTTGGAGCAGAGGATAGGCCAAAAGGCAGTGCAACTAAAAAATAACCATCTGCCACTGCAAAGTACATAAAGTACAGATTAGGTGGATAAATGGGAATATGTAGATAGGCATTTTGTATGTCTATGGATGCCAGGTAGTGATTGTCTTAGAGAGGCAACAATTGAACTTGTGGAATTCATGTGTAATTCTGGAATTTGAATTTGTTGAGGATTTTTAAAGTAGTATTCCAGGCTAACACCTAACATTTATACTGATTAACCTGTGTAGGAAAGCTGTATACACTTATCTATTTTCAGGCTGATCTGGTTCAGTCACGTGATCCAACTACCCTGCATCAGCCAGCAGCAGATGCAGGGGAGAGAAGGGAGCACGGACAATAGATTGGCCATAGGAAGTCTATGGATGAGTCACCACTCCCAGACATTACTAGCCATTTTCGAGTGCTCTCTGCTCAAAGAGTCGAACAGACAAATGAAATCAGGGAAATGGACAGTTACACTTGTGTGCCATTTACAAGGAAAAAAGTAACATTCTGACAAGAAATAAACAATGGAAAAACAGTATGCCAAGATTTGCTTTACCTAGCAACACATACCTACATGAAACTATTAATTGAGAAACGCTACCTATTTGCATTTGGATGGAAATTCCATCACTACTGTGGTAACTATACACAGAGGAGCCAAACAAGCCTGAAGCTTCTTCTGTGATAGTTACAATAGGTCATACTGACAGTAGCAGAAGACCACTGCCATGCAAAACAGTGACTGGTTGGTATCTGATCATGTGCCCGACCGCAGGCAATGAAAAAAATAGGCAAGTAAAAAACGAAGCATCACTATTGGCCAACAATCACCAACTAAGCCCTCACCTAAAAATTTTCATACATTTTTTACTCTTATGTTATCATATCTTAAAGTCTAAAAATGTATACTTCTAGGAGGATGAAAACATAATCAGAAGTTCATTAAGTAGGCTGAATCACTCAGAGTGCCCCACATGCACCAAAATAGTTTTTAAAAAGGCATTGAGGGTCACCATTGTTTTACACACATTAAAGGAGGTTACAAACATTCAAAGCCAAATGCAATCACTAAAAATTTAAGACAATTCTTAAATGCATGAAGGTGGTCTCTGTTGCTATAAAATCTTTTATTTTTCTATTTGAATGTAGAGAAACTAGATGGAAACAGAATATTCAATGACTGAATATGTACACAGCATAATATGCCAAACTTTACCGGCGTCAGGCGGATTGCTGTATGTAACTGCATGACGATTTTGAGCGTTTCAGCAAACATGTTGCGGAGCTCTCCTGAGTAGCAATACACAGCATCAATCTTGGGCCACCAATCCAGTGCAGACTATGAAAGGGGAAAAAAAAAAAAAAAAACACATTTAAACAATTCAGTCTTGCTACAATCAGAATATAGCTTTCAAAAGGAGCTAAGGGAGAGTCTGCCACCCACCTCCACCCGACCAAGCCGTGCCAAAACTGGGACTGAAGCGGGGGAAACAAAATGCAATTGGCCGATATAAAGAGCTTTTTTTTCCTCTTGCTACACCATGCACATACTCAGCCTTCAGGGACAAGATGTCACAGTACCTCCATCCACCAAGCAGAAAGTAGGATGGTGGCTGCCTCGCTCCGTTACCTCCACCAGGGCTCTGGCCTTTCGGACATACCAGCAATGCTGAGGGATAAGCTGCCTGGCAGCCCGTAACAGCCTAGCTTTTCAGCTATGAGTATCGAGACTAGAGCCTCGTCTGCCCTTGCCTCGTGTACTATATTATCCCCTGGTGAAATGTTAGCCATCCTGCTCTCCCTTACTATGAGACAGGACATGGAAACTATTGCAGCCAGGCTTGAAACATCCCTCCTCCAAGATATCACTATAGTGACACAGTGTGTGCAGGATCTTGTAAATACAGTAAACACACTATCCACAGACAGACTATCTTGTATAGGCTGAATACCCTGGAAAACCACAAGCAACAGGCTACTCCGAACCACATTTGCCTCCAACATGATGATCTAGAACAGGGGTCTCCAAACTTTCTAAACAAAGGGCCAGTTCATGTTCTTTCAGACTTTAGGGGGGCTGAAATAGGGCTAGTGAGAGTAGAAAATGTCCTGACCTCCAGGGTGGGTTTACAATGCCCTATTTTTGTGTTAGTGGAAGGAATAGTGTCCCCTTGCTGGTGTCAGTTGGAGGACTAGTGTTCCATCGTTGATATCAATTAAAGAAATTCTGCTCCATTGTTGGTGACAGTGGGAGGAATTGTGCCCTTTTTTGTGTCAGTGGGAGGAATAGTGCCCCATCGTTGGTGTCAGCGGAAGGTGTAGTGCTCATGGTTGGTGTCAGTGGAAGGTGTAGTGCCCCATTGTTGGTGTCAGTGGAAGGTGTAGTGCCCCACCACTGGTGTCAGATGGAGGAATTGGTTCTTTTTGATGGGGTCAGTGAGGAATAATGCCCCATTGTTGGTGTCAGTAGATTGCATAGTACCCCAAGGGCCAGATAAAAGCAAAGGGCCACAGTTTAGAGACCACTTATTTAGAAAATATCCACAGGTAAAACAATATGAAGCTCTGTGGTATTCTGGAGGCTACAGGGCCGGTGGACCTATGGGACACTGTCATCAGTATCTTTGACCAAACCAGCCTCTTCCCCTATCTAGCTCAGCAGGGTACACAGAGTCAACGTCCCTCGCGGGTGCAAATGCACCCAGATGAGAGACATGTTATGCAGGGTGCATTTCTTCACACTGAAGGAGAATCATGATGCGGGCCTGGAATAGAGGCCCCGTTCAATTTGACGTTACCAAGAAGCACCTTCTCCCACACCTCTCCTGCGGGATCCTCTTCATGAGTCATCCATTGAAGCCACGTTTTTGCCCAACGACTTTTTTTCCTTCAATGACCGCCGTCACCTATCGGATGTTTTACGCTTTGATACTGAGCTTATAGACTTGCCTGACTAGTTGGTGATGGACATGGTTCCCGGTGGGTCCACGCTCCCCCAATGCAGACACTGTACATGGTCAAACAGAAGCCGATCCTTGCAGCAATCTACTGATCCACTCTCTAGAGAGCAATAAATGGAATGTTGTCTTCTATTGGTGTACCCTGGGGCTCCTTACGGAGAGGCCGGGTTCACACATGTTCAGCCGCAGGTTGGGTGCCTGGGGTCTGGTGCGTGTCTGTTCATCGGTTCATGTGAGATTCATGTCAGAATTTTAGCCTCAATTCGCACCTGAACTGGAGAAAAAGATGCACCGGACCCATTTTTCAATCTGGACCGCGGCCGAACCGGACATGTGTAAACCGGCTCCATTGAGAGCCGGTCACACTTGCCTGTCATGTGAAGTGGATGCAGGAAAAACCGCATCCAGTTCGCATGTGTGAACCCAGCTTGAAGGTGGTTATTTCTTGTGGATGACTTGCCCCCATGTTTTTCTTGCGGTTTCAACTCATGTCATCTGCCATAGTTTAGTTGCACACTAATAGCCTTTACTGTCTTTGTTCAAGTAGCTATTCACTAATAAAGCCTCAATGCTACAGAGTATTTTATGGTTACTGCACATTTGCTGACTTTTCTGCCTTTTTTGCCAAACGTCCTTCAATGACCTGGAATGTTTCTGCCTGCCTAGATTCCATGTGGATCCTGGGAGGGTAGGCCTCTTTCTCGTCTTTCAATATGGAGCATGGGGGTTATCCACAAACCTCTTGTACACCTGCTCCATACTGTTTACATAGAGTGTTCATCCTGTCAGGGGGCTGATTTGATGTTTTCTACTTTTCCCTGCTAGGGGTACTCCAGTGCTTCTTGGTCATATCACACAAATTTAATATTTTTCCCCATCTTATTTCTCTGCATGGTCTATTCTTTCTGTGATTGGTTGGATAGAATTGGCCTCTTGCTTCATTACTTTTTAAAGCATAGCATGTGGCAGCATGGGGTGCGGTTTTGGTACTATGACTGTTTAGTTCTCATCCCCACAGATTACAGAGCTTCGGTCTGTCTCTGGATTTGAAGGCAGACAGAACCCTGTTGGCTTTTACACCCATTTTAAGGTTGCCAATGTGGTGCTAGTGACTATACTGGCATCTGGTGGTCTCTCTCTACTCCATTGCACCAGCTTTGTTCCTTCTTCCTCCAGTCTTTTTACGTCCTTGCCTTCTAGCACATCTCCTTCCTCTCATTTTCCTTACACCTCTCTCGGCTACCTATGGACAATAATTTTTTCTTTATCGTACATCACGGGACACAGAGCCACAGTAATAACTGTATGGGTTATATGGCACCTTCAGGTGCAGGACACTGGCACACCCTAAACAGGAAGTTCAATTCCCCATATAACCCCTCCCCTTACCGGGGGTACCTCAGTTTTTTCATCAGTGTCTTAGGTATTGGTCACGAGTAAAGATGTGCTGTGCTGAGCTCTGCTGGAATATTCCTTACTGGGGCAAGCCATGCAACTGGATCCATTCAAAGTGTCTTTTCCAGGCCGAATTGAATGGTACCCGAGCCTCGTGTCCAAAGAAACAAGGTTTTACCTGTAACACTTCTCTTTTTAGAGAGCTGGACCCCGGGATCCAGTATTTGTTTTTTTCAGCCATATTCCTGGCAGGGTGCCCAGGGCTGTGGATCCCCGATAAAAAAGGGACCCCAGTCCCTGAAGGTTTTCTAAACGGAGCCCACCGCGAGAGGTGAAGATTGGGTCGGTTACCACAGAACCCTGCAGCTGGATAAGGTAAGGGAGATTCCCAAGGAATTTTCTAATTCTTGGGGGTTTTCTCCTTTAAAGTAAATGTTGCTATGCCTATAGTCACCGCCTGGGGCTGTCAAGAGCACGTACCTGTTCCATGCCTGTCAGTCTCGCCTCTCTGTACAAGCTACACGCTTCCTCCGGCCCAGGCTCCATGTAAAGTCGTGGGAAAGGGGGGTTTTCTTCACCTAGGAATGACCCCCCACTTGGATAGCTTTCCTCCAGGCAGAGGTAGCATGGCATTAGACGGCGGTGTGCCGCGCCGCTCCCGCCGCCATTGCGGCGGTTCCCTTCGGCAGCTCTCCCCCTCTCCGCCACCCCAGTCCTCCCCCATGCGGTCCGGTCAGGATCAGAGCACGCTGGCGCGGGAAAACGCTCCATTTTAAAATAGATGAAGAAGTGGGGCGCGACGGGTGGTCGGAGGAAGGAGGCGGGGCTTAGCGGCGTTGGCGCGATTTAGCGTCCACAATGCGGGCTGCATAGCTATAAAAAGCTCTTTTTTCAGGTGCATACAGCTAGGAGGGACACAGAGCGGACAGGTGGCATGTGAGTGGGTGACACAGGCATTCCCAGGCACATTTACTTAAAGCATCAGGCTGAGCTTAATAGCAGCAGCAGTTGCTGGACTATTGCTCAGCAGCAGGTGCATTTTTTTGATGGTACCTATGCGTTTGTGCTCAGCACTATGACCAGAGGAGGTGGTTCAAATGCCACAAAGACCAAGGACACAAAGGGGTCGCCCTGAGGTCCTAAGGACCCTCCCTCTGCAACACCATCTCGATCTAAGGAGGCTGGTCAGAGTGAGCCATCAAGGTCATCAGGGACTGCAATTGCTTCCGACACTTCAGCCCCTGTCTATATAAAACTGAGCAGGTTTTCTCCTCAGCTATGAGTGGTTTAGAGGAAAGATTAGTGGCATTAATCACGTCTTCACAGAGTGGAAGAAAAACGCATTAGGTCCCCTTCTACCACCCAAGATCCCCAAACGGAGGAACTGTGGGAGGGGGAAGATTAATCCCCCCTCAGGGGACCGTGAACAGGATGATTATTCCTCTTCCGAGGAATCAAGTTGGGAAGGACCTTCTTCAGCTTCACATGCTGAGAAGTTGCTGGTGCATTCTCTTACTGAAATGGTCCATGCCACATTTAAGCTACCCTTAACGGAGTTGATTGAAGAGCCCACTTCCTGTTCGGGTTCACTAAAGCCCCCACAAGCCTTGGGCGCCTTTCCTGTCCATTCATTACTAGAAAAGCTTATGTATGCCAAGTGGAATCACCCAGATAAGCACTTTTTTCCTCCTAAAAAGTTTAAAAAACACTTTATCCTATGGAGGAAAAATTGACTAAGATGTGGAGTATGCCAGCAATTGACGTTGCTACATCCTCTGAATAAAAAAAAGTTTGACTTGTCCAGTTGACAATGCGCAAATGCTTAGGGATCCAACTGATGAAAAATTGGAATTCCTGTTAAACATTTTCTCCCTGGCAGGTTCAGTGGCTCAACCCGCAGTGGCGGCAATTGGGGTATGTCAGTCCTTGAGAGACTATTTGAGACAGGTACACAAGGTGTTCCCTGAACAGCAGGCCCAGGAATTAGCTGAGCTGCCAGCAGCTTTGTGCTTTGCAATTGTCGCAATCAGATTCTATTCTTCAAACCTCTCGCCTTACGCTTGGGTTGGCACATATGCATAGAATCTTATGCTTAAAAAGTTGGTCAGCCGAAGCGCCATGCAAAAAGCTCCTGGTTGATTTTCCCTTTTGCAGTGAAAAGCTGTTTGGGGAGGATTTGGACAAATATATCCAAACAATATATCAAGTGGGAAAAGTACCCTTTTGCCAGTTAAGAAAAAGAGTAAACGTCCCTCATTTAAATGGGCTTTTTCTCCAGTGCCAGGGGCATCAGCCTCCAGACAGTCACGACGGCCTCCACCGTCAGGTTCAAGAGGTAAACCTCAGGGTCAACCCCAGGGACAAAAGAAGTCCTGGGAGAGGAAACCTGCAAGACAGAACGCTAAAGCCTCTTTATGAAGGGGCGTCCCTGCTCGCTCGAGTGAGGGGAAGACTTCTGCAGTTCTCAAAAGGTCTGGCAGGAAGAATTTCGGGACAGATGGATGGTCTCCACAATAGCTCTAGGTTACAAACTAGAGTTCCGAGAATTCCCGTCTCCTCACTTCCTCAGGTCAATTGTCCCCAAAGATCCAGAGAAAAAGAAGTTTCTTTTTGGCGTTCGACCGACTTTTGTCGCAAAAGGTCATCATGGTGGTTCCTGTGGAAGAGCAGGGGTCAGGGTTTTATGCAAACCTTTTCATGGTACCAAAACCAAATAGGGATGTCAGGCCCATTCTGGATCTCAAAGATCTAAACCGGATCCTGAAGATTCGCTCTTTTCGCATGGAATCAATCCAATCAGTAGTCTCCATCCTACAAGGGGTCAGAGCTTCTGGCATCAATCGACATCAAGGATGCATACCTGCATGTGCCTATTGTCCCCACTCACCAGAAGTATCTGCGTTTCAAAGTAGAAGGACTTCATTTTAAGTTTGTGGCCTTGCCTTTCGGTCTAGCTACTGCACCTCGGGTGTTTACAAAACTTCTGGCCCTTCCCCTGGCCAGATTAAGGACTCAAGGTATAACAATAATAGCATACCTGGACGACCTACTCTTAATAGACCAGTCGGTAGTCCGCTTGGACCAAAGTGTGGTCACCACAGTCAACTACCTGGAATACCTAGGTTGGGTCCTCAACCTAGAGAAATCTTCTTTAAAGCCAATAAGAAGATTAGAGTACTTGGGTCTGGTCATAGATACAGCCCAGAAGAAGGTGTTTTTACCCCAGGCAAAGATCAGTGCCATAAAGGAGCTGGTCCAAGGGGTCAGGGCAAAGAAGGGTCCTTCCATTCGCCTTTGTATGAGGTTGTTGGGGAAGATGGTGGCTTCATTCGAAGCAGTTCCCTATGCTCAGTTTCATTCAAGACTGCTGCAAAACAGTATCCTATCGGCCTGGAACAAGAAGATTCAGGCACTAGATTTTTCAAATGCGTTTGCCGCCAAAAGTGCGCCAGAGCCTCAGTTGGTGGAGGATATCCGAAAATCTGCAGAAGGGGAAATCCTTCTGACCAGTTACCTGGAAGGTAGTAACAACAGATGCCAGCCTTTCAGGTTGGGGAGCAGTCCTGGAAGAAGCATCTGTCCAAGGGAAATGGTCCAGAACCGAAAATTGCCCATCAACATTCTAGAGATTCGGCAGCACATCTAGCCCTAAGGGCCTGGACATTCAGGCTGCAGAATTCTCCTGTCAGGATTCAAACCGACAATGCCACAACAGTGGCTTATATCAATCACCAAGGGAGCACCAGAAGTCAGGCAGCCCAGGGAGAGGAAAACCATATCCTCACCTGGGCAGAAAAACATGTGTCGTGCATTTCGGCAATCTTCATTCCAGGGGTAGAGAACTGGCAGGCAGACTACTTAAGTCGCCAGCAGTTGTTCCCGGGGGAATGGTCCCTTCACCCCATCTTCCTGGCTATATGCCCAAGATGGGGGATCCCGGATGTAGATCTGTTTGCGTCTAGGTTCAACAACTTTGTGTCAAGAACAAGGGATCCACTCACACGCAGAACAGATGCGTTGGTGACCCCGTGGGATCAGTTCTCACCGATTTATGCATTCCCTCCTATTCTGCTGCTACCTAGACTTTTTCGTGGGGTCAAGCGGGGAAGGAAGTCGGTAGTTCTTGTGGCCCCAGTGTCTTGGTATGCAGAAATAGTAAAGATGGTGGTAGGGGCCCCACGGCCCCTACCACCACATTCAGACCTGCTATCGCAGGGACCAGTATTCTATCCTACTTTACAAATGTTAAATTTAACGGTTTGGCTATTGAAACCCACATTCTAAAGAATCGTGGGTTTTCAGGCTCAGTGATACCTACCTTGATTAATGCAAGGAAGCCAGCTTCCAGAGTCATTTATTATAGAGTCTGGAAGGCAAATGTTTCTTGGTGTGAATCCAGGGGTCGGCATCCTAGGAAGTATGTCAAAGGTAGAATTCTTGCCTTTCTGCAAATGGGGCTAGAAATGAAACTGACCTTGAGTACCATCAAGGGCCAGGTCTCGGCCTTATCAGTATTGTTTCAGCGTCCGCTTGCTTTGCATTCTTTGATCCGAAGCTTTATACAGGTGGTAACGCGGCTAAATCCACCGGTTAGGGCACCCCTGAACACTTGGGACTTGAATTTAGTTCTGTCGGCATTACAGAAACAGCCTTTTGAGCCGATACGACATATTCCTTTGGTCCTTTTGACAAGAAAGCTAGTTTTTATGGTAGCCATTTCTTCTGCAAGAAGGGTATCGGAGTTGGCGGCTTTTTCTTGTAAAGAGCCATATTTAATCATTCACAAGGATAGAGTAGTATTGCATCCTCATCCTAGCTTTCTGCCAAAGGTGGTTTTAGGTTTTCACCTAAACCAGGATATTGTTTTACCCTCATTTTTTTCCAGAACCCTGTTCTAAGGAAGGAAAGTCACTACACTCTTTGGCTGTAGTGAGAGCAGTCAAGATCTATTTGAAGGCGATGGCTTAGATTCGAAAAACAGATGTTTTGTTCATGTTGCCTGAAGGTCCTAGGAAAGGACAGGCAGCATCGAAATCCACTATTGCCAAATGGATTCGGCAGTTAATTATTCAAGCTTATGGCTTGAAGAAGGCTCCACCTTTTCAGGTCAAAGCGCACTCCACCTGGGCTGTTAGTGCTTCATGGGCAGTGCATCACCAAGTCTCCATGGCTCAAATCTGCAAGGCCGCAACCTAGTCTTCAGTCCATACATTCACCAGATTCTATCAGGTGGATGTAAGAAGGCATGAGGATATCGCCTTTGGGCGCAGTGTGCTGTAGGCAGCAGTATAGGTCCTCGGGTCTGATTGCATGCTACTTTTGTTTGTGTCCCCTCCCCTCAGGTGGCATTGCTCTGGGACATCCCATACAGTTATTACTGTGGCTCTGTGTCCCGTGATTTATGATAAAGAAAATAGGATTTTTATAACAGCTTACCTGTAAAAATCCTTTTCCTGGAGTACATCACGGGACACATAGGACCCTCCCCTCTTTCTGGTTACACGTGTATTGCTTTGCTACAAAACTGAGGTACTCCCTGTAAGGGGAGGGGTTATATGGGGAATTAAACTTCCTGTTTAGGGTGTGCCAGTGTCCATCACCTGAAGGTGCCATATAACCCATACAGTTATTACTGTGGCTCTGTGTCTCGTGATGTACTCCAAGAAAAGGATTTTACAGGTAAGCTGTTATTAAAATGCTATTACAGGATTTTTTTTTTGATAATACAAGTGGAAACTTTACTTTGGAGCATTTCCATTTTAATATTTTTAGGATTTGCACACGTGTTGGATATGTTTAGAATCGAGTATTTTGAGTTTTTATGAGCAGCAGCACCTACTTTCTTTTTTGATTATCGATTGATTTTTTAAGGGTAAGCGCGAGATATTAATTTTTAATAAAACAAATGACACAGGGAATAGAACTACACTAATACCTAGTTAAAAAAATGGAAACATTTGAAAGCGTGCAAGGTCTTTAAACCTGTATAAATATTACTATATTAACTTTTTTACCCGTTTAAACCGATAACCATTATAATGTCCAAAACACTTCATCCGTATTTCTGTCACTGAAGGTTGTTAAATTGATGAGTCAGTGGTATTGAATACACCAGTGTAAGCATTCTAAATGAAAGACCTTTAGAGCACCATGGCCAAATAACTTCCTGTTGTGTCCTATTACTCTAAAAGCTTCCTTACAGTGAGATCATTTTTGCAGCGATGGAAACAGGAGACAGAAGTCCAATACTTGCGTTGACCCTAGAGTAAACTAGTCTATGTAGAATGACTGCATAAAGTAATTTTAAACAGTGCTGTGGAAGTATTTGGTCCCTTCCCGATTTAATTTCCTTATTGTAAGTTTTTGACATATAATTAAGGTCCTTAAAGCAGAACTTCTCCCTAAAAAGGGAAATTCCACTTTAACTCCTCCCCCCCCCCCTCCTCTCCCACTTTTGGAGTTTTTGTTTTTATTTTTTAGCAGGGGGAACAGCTATTTATCTTTAGCAGGTACCTGCTTTCACTCCCGCTCTGACCACCTAGGCGATCTCATCCTCCATCCCATCTCATCCCTGCCCGCAACCTACTAGGACACAGGAGGTTCCAGCAGGCTGCGGGACCATTCATACAGCGCAGAACGGCTCACGCATGGGAAGCTGCAAGGAGACTCAGCAGGCTCCCCTAAGTAAACATGTTGGAAACCCAAAGATCAGCGAAGAATCAGTTTGGGTGAGGGCAGTGCTGGATTTTTGGACAGGTATCTTTTTTTTTACTTTTTTTTTTTCCCCAAGAATGAAGATACTGTTTAAGCAAAACAAAATGATTCATTTTCCAAAAGGTATGTGTTAAGGTAACCATACAGGTTATAATCAACTTTCAAGTGTAACTAAAAGGCAAAAAAAAAAAAAAAAACCCCATTTTGGATAGAGTAAGGGAAGGTTATAACCCCATGTTTTTATTTGCCATATGTATCCCACTGAGGAGATTTCCCTTCACCTCCTGTCCCAGAGCCAAAACAGAAGTGAGGAAATCCCTCCAAAAGTGAAGAAATCTTTGTGCGTCACCAAGGTCACTAGGACAAGTGTCCCCATTAGAAGATTTCCCCTCTATTAGTGTTCTCATGTCAACCCAAAATTTGATTTTTTTTTTTTTTTACTTTCTGTAACTAAACTGGACAAAATTACTACCAATTACTTGAAAGTGGGGCCCTTAAAGGAAGGAATGTCTTCTTCAGGAATAGTCAGAGGTTTGTTAAGGAAAGGCACAGGTGTGTCAGCTATGGGAAAAGCAGACAATTTTTTTAAATGCTCCACAATGGCCATAAAATATTTAGGGGCAAGAAACAGTTTGTCTGAATGTGCCCTAAATTTATAAATTAAATGATTTAGTGAATAATGAGGAAGCATCGTGACTGAACATTTAAGTCTATGAGAACTTGTCTAAGGAGCAAGACACTATGGTAGAGGAGTGCAGTGGGATTCTTTAATTTTAAAGAGGAAGGCGCAGCCAAAATAAACTGTCTTTTTTGTGGTGAAATAACTGCTAACTGAAAAGTAACTTGTTTTACTCCTTTAATGAAGGGAGAGACTGCAACCAACAAGTTTTCTGTAGGGCTTGACATAATTAGAATTATTAGGCATCTGTGTCAGATTTCACTAGGAAGGTTGGTGGGGGCGCCTTAAAGTGGTTGTAAACTCAGAATATTTTTTTTATCTTAATGCATTATATGCATTAAGATAAAAATCTTCTGTGTGCAGCGGCCCCCCTCAGCCCCCCTAATACTTACCTGAGCCCTATCTCTGTCCAGTGATGTCAACTAGTGCCTAGTCAGTCCAGAACTCTCCCTCCTGATTAGCTGAGACAGAAAGCGCCATAGCCTGAGATTGACAGCAGCAGGAGCCAATCAGGAGAGAGATTGGGCGGGGTTACAGCTTTGTGTCTGAATATACACAGAGCTGCAACTCGGCTCAGGTGCCCCCACAGCAAGCTGCTTGCTGTGGGGGCACTCAACAGGACTGAGGGGCTAGGAGCTCCAGCCAGGGACTCAAGAAGTGGAGGATCCGGGCGGACCTGTACAAACCCACTGCACAGTGGGTTTAACAAGTATAACATGTTTGTTATTTTAATATAAAAAAAACCTGAGACTTTGCAATAACTTTAAGCCTTGTACACATAATATTCAGACGAATGAGTCTCAAAAACCAATAGGTTACTAGAGTTAAGAAAACTCTTGTACCACAGAACACAACTTTTGGAAGTGATGAAATGTATTGTATTCTTTTATTTCCAAGCATGCGTGGTCTTGGTATTCTGATTTTTTTACAGAAGTTGTGTGCCAACGATCAGAATATCTAACGAATACTCCAAAAGCGTTTTTTTTTTTTTATCAGATTTTCTCATTGTGTGTACTAGGCATTACGCTTTTGCAATCAGAGGGAGCAGCAAAGTCATACAACCTTGCCTAGCAGTAGAAAGTACTTCCACAGAGAGACAACAAAGGGAATGAACACTGGTGGAATATCAAATACTTGCCAAGCTGATACTTCTGTGTCAAGCTGATCTCTGCACACAGGGCAGATTTGGTGCTAAATTGAGGATTTGCTCACTTCCACAGGAAAACTGCCTTTTCATTTGGTGCTGGTCAGGTTGTGCTTGACTAAAAAGTGCAACCCAAATGGCCAGCGTTACTCATAAAATGAGCCCAGCAGGGTTCCAGGGGTCAAATCAGGAGCAACAGTGTTTGTTCCTGCAGGCAGCGCTGTAGAAAATATTTAAATGCGCACGTGCACTTCCCAAAAATATCAAGCATAATAAAAGAGCAAGTGATAAACCACCAAACAAATTGGTGCAACAAATGCTAAAAATGCATAATTCATAGATCAATGTATAGTTGCAAATTGCTTGTGCATATGTAACTCATGCCTTTATGAAAGCTTCAATAAAGTATGTACAGAAAATATTTCATACATCAAAAAACAGTAGTCAGTAAACGAGTACTATTTTTTGCTATATGACATTTTTTGCACATACTTTATTAAAGCTTTAATAAAGGCATGAGTTACATATACACAAGCAATTTGGAAATATGCGTGGATATATAATTTAACATTTTTTAGCACCAATTCATGTTTGTTGATTTACCTCTTTGGAGATTTTTGGCACTTGCTCATTTATCCTTATGCTTGTGTTTGATACTTTTGGGAAGCACATCTGCGTATTTAAAGGCCTCATGCACACAGGCTGTTAAAATAACGTTATGAAAACGCCAGTATCTTTGCAGTGATTTTTTTTTAAACTTTTTTCAGCTTTTTCCAACGTTTTTGCAATAGCGTTTTTCCGCGTTTTTTTTTTTTCAAAATTTTTTTTTTCAATGGACCAAAAACGTCAAAAAACCTTGGTGAATGAAGTTTTTGAGCGTTAGAGCGTTTTTACAGCTGAAAAACGTCTCTCAGAACCCACTGGTCCTGGGTTTTTTTTACAGCTTAAAAACGCCTATGCGATTTGCAGCTCAAAAATGCCTAGGTGGGCATGAAGCCATAGACCAACATAGGACAGGCCTTTTTAAGCTGAAAAAAAAGCTCAAAAAAGCAGCTGTAAAAACGTCCGTGTGCATGAGGCCAAATAGTTATGTGCTAGTATATATTCTAACTTTTAGTATGCTGCATCAGAGTTTACACTAAGAGCAAAACATTTTTTCGCTATATTAGAAACAACTGTAGTGCATCTGTTGCCAAGAGGCTCTGTATAGTGCAAAGCAGGCTGTAGAAACACTGTTCCCTAAAAGTATAGTGAAAAAAAAAAAAAGTACTTGATCCCTTGCTGATTTTGTAGGTTTGCCCACTGACAAAGAAATGATCAGTCTATAATTTTAATGGTAGGTTTATTTTAACAGAGACAGAACAAAAAATCCAGAAAAAACGCATTTCAAAAAAGTTATTAAATTGATTTGCATTTTAATGAGTGAAATAAGTATTTGACCCCTTCGCAAAACATGACTTCGTACTTGGTGGCAAAAAGGTCAGACATTTCTTGCAGGTGGCCACCAGGTTTGCATACATCTCAGGAGGGATTTTGTCCCACTCCTTTTCGAAGATCCTCTCCAAGTCTATGTAAAAGGTGCACTAAGGATGGCTAAGATATAACATGAAAGACACAGAGGAGAGCAAAAAAAAAAAAAATCCCAAGAAATTCTTTAAGTATCTAAACAGTAAAAAAAGGGAGGACAGACCATATTGGCCCCATAAAGAATGAGGAAGGACATCTGGTTACAAAGGATGGAGAGATGGCGAGGGGATTGAATTTATTCTTCTCAGTCTTCACGAGGGTATCGGGGGGCTTCAGTAACCAAAACTGCAGTGTTTATCCTCATGACACATCACAGGAAGCACCAGCATGGTTAACAGAGGACAGAATTAAAATTAGACTTTGGAAACTTAACATTAATAAATCACCGGGACCAGATGGCTTGCACCCGAGGGTACTTAGGGAACTCAGTCAAGTGATTGCCAGACCATTGTTCCTAATTTTTACTGATAGTCTACTGACTGGAATGGTACCAGCTGATTGACGAAAAGCCAATGTAGCATCAATATTTAAAAAGGGCCCAAAATACATCTCTGGGAATTACAGACCAGTTAGCCTAACATCAATAGTATGTAAACACTTGGAGGGGATAAGGGACCATATACAAGATTTTAGTAATGAGAACGGTATCATTAACAGTAATCAGCATGGATTCATGAAGACTCGTTCTTGCCAAACCAATCTATTAACCTTCTATGAGGTGGTGAGTTGCCATCTAGATAAAGGAAGGCCCGTAGAAGTGGTGTATCTGGATTTTGCAAAAGCATTTGACAAAGTTCCCCATAAACCTTTACTGTACAAAATAAGGTCCATTGGCATGAATCATAGGGCGAGTACATGGATTGAAAACTGGCTACAAGGGCGAGTTCAGAGGGTAGTGATAAATGGGGAGTACTTGGAATGGTCAGGGGTGGGTAGTGGGGTCCCCCAGGGTTCTGTGCTGGGACCAATCCTTTTTAATTCGTTCATAAACGACCTGGAGGATGGGGTAAACCGTTCAATCTCTGTATTTGCAGACGATACTAAGCTAAGCAGGGCAATAACTTCTCCGCAGGATGTGGAAACCTTGCAAAAAGATCTGAACAAATTAATGGAGTGGGCAACTACATGGCAAATGAGGGTCAATGTAGAAAAATGTAAAAATGCATCTGGGTGGCAAAAATATGAATGCAATCTATACACTGGAGGGAGAACCTCTAGGAGAATCTAGGATGGAAAAGGACCTGGGGGTCCTAGCAGATGATAGGCTCAGCAATGGCATGCAATGCCAAGCTGCTGCTAACAAAGCAAACAGAATATTGGCATGCATTTAAAAGGGGATCAACTCCAGAGATAAAACAATAATTCCCCCACTCTACAAGACTCTGATCCGGCCGCACCTAGAGTATGCTGTCCAGTTCTGGGCTCCAGTCCTCAGGAAGGATGTACTGGAAATGGAGCGAGTACAAAGAAGGGCAACAAAGCTAATAAAGGGTCTGGAGGATATTAGTTATGAGGAAAGGTTGAGAGCACTGAACTTATTCTCTCTGGAGAAGAGACACTTGAAAGGGGATATGATTTCGATATACAAATACCATACTGGTGACCCCACAATAGGGATAAAACTTTTTCGCAGAAGGAAGTTTAACAAGACTCGTGGCCACTCATTAAAATGAGAAGAAAAGAGGCTTAACCTTAAACTACGTAGAGAGTTCTTTACAGTAAGAGCGGCAAGGATGTGGAATTCCCTTCCACAGGTGGTGGTCTCAGCGGGGGGCATTAATAGATTAAACTATTAGATAAGCACCTCAACGACCGCAACATACAGGGATATACAATGTAATACTGACATATAATCACACACATGGGTTGGATTTGGACTTGTGTCTTTTTTAAACCTCACCTACTATGTAACTACGTAACTATTCAAAAATCAAACAACTACGCCTCGTACAGAAATTTTTCTTCCGATTTTCTCAAAGTATATACCCAGCTTAAAGTAATAATCACAACCCAGTCACACAAATCAAACAGATACAGACTGATTTACAGCACCCAAACACAGGAAAATAGAAGGAAAAATCCTAAGGCCCCTTTCACACGAGCGTTCCGTTCATAAAACGTATTTTTTGTCCGCTTGTAAAAGTTAAAAACGGACTGTCCGTTTACATCCATTTTTTTAATGGAAGAAAAACAGGGTTTCGGTCCGTTTTAAAAAAACGGAGGTTGATGTAAACTGATGTAAATAGATGTTCATCCGTTTAGATCTGTTTTACCATAGAGATGCATTGATCTCCGTTTTTCATCCGTCAACAGATGGATGAAAAAACGCAACGCCCATGTAAAGGGGGCCTTAAACAGCACAAAGTCGACTAGCTACTTACAACAGTCTTTAGGCACATGTGGGTTGATTTACTCAAACTGGAGTGCGCAAAATCTGGTGCAGCTGTGCATGGTAGCCAATCATCTAACTTCAGCTTGTTCAATTAAGCTTTGACAAAAAAAAAAAAAAAAAACACACCTGGAAGCCGATTGGTTTCTATGCACAACAGCATCATATTGTGCACCCTCCAGGTTTAGTAAATCAAGCCCATGGTGAGGAGAAACTGCCATAGGTCTAGTACCAATACCCCAACAAGGAATCCCAAGATATACCGGACTGAACTGAAAAGCAGAGTGCTGTGTAACAGAAACAGACAGGATATCACAGTTGACCTACAGTGAGGGGAAAAAGTATTTGATCCCCTGCTTATTTTGTATGTTTGCCCACTGACAAAGAAAGTATGTCTATAAATTTAATGGTAAGTTTATTTTAAGAGTGAAACAGAATAACAAAAATATCCAACAAAAAAGTTATAAATTGATTTGCATTTTAATGCGTGAAATAAGTATTTGATCCGCTATCAATCAGCAAGATTTCTGGCTCCCAGGTGTCTTCTATAGGCTGGGATTAGGAGCACTCTTAGCCCATGTACACATTGGGCCCATTTGACATGCAATTTAACATGTCAAATCGCATTGCTGGCAATGGCACCCTCCCAATCGGTGTGACGCCGACTTTGCAGCACCGCACAGATTCCCAAAAGAAGTTTCTGCACTATTTTTGGCAACTTCGGAGTCGATTTTAATAGACATCTGTGCATGAACCCGCATCGCCCCCGAAGTCGGACTGAAATGCCGGTTTGAAATAATTTTCAATCGATTTCAAACCCGCCCTTAGTGTGAATGTTGGGTCAAAGGAAGTGCTCCTAATCTCAGCTTGTTACCTGTATAAAAAGACACCTGCCCACAGAAACAATCAGATTCCAATCTCTCCACCATGGCCAAAAACCAAAAGGAGCTGTCCAAGGATGTCAGGGACAAGATTGTAGACCTACGCAAGGCTGGAATGGGCTACAAGGCCATCGGCCAAGCAGCTTGGTGAGAGGGTGACAACAGTTGGTGCGATTATTCACAAATGGAAGAAATAACTGCCATTCTCCCTCTGTCTGCGGCTCCAGGCAAGATCTCACCACGTGGAGTTTCAATGATGAGAACGGTGATGAATCAGCCCAGAACTACACGGGAGAATCTTGTCAATGATCTCAAGGCAGCTGGGACCATAGTGACCAAGAAAACAATTGGTAACTCTAAGCCGTGAAGGACTGAAATACTACAGTGCATGCAAGGTCCCCCGGCTCAAGAAAGCACATGTACAGGCTGTCTGAAGTTTACTAATGAACATCTAAATAGTTCAGAGGAGAATTGGGTGAAAGTGTTGGGTCAGAGGAGACCAAAATCAAGCTCATTGGCATCAACTCAATTCGCCGTGTTTGGAGATGGAGAAATGCTGCCTATGTTCCCAAGAACACCATCCCCACTATCAAACATTATCCTATGGGGGTATTATTTTGCTACGGGGGACAGGACAACTTTACTGCATCAAAGGGACTTTGGACAGGGTCATGTACCGTCAAATCTTAGGTGAGAACTTACTTCCTTCAAGCCAGGGCATTAAAAATGGGTCATGGATAGGTATTCCAGCATGACAATGACACAAAACACACGGCCAAGGCAACAAAGGAATGGCTCAAGAAGAACTTTAAAAACTTAAAGTACTTAAAAAGGTACTGGAGTGGACTAGCCAGTCTCCACACCTTAAAAAGGAGGTAAACCCTGATAGGTTTTACTTCCTCTTTTTCCCCCTGCAAAGTAAAAGCATAATGGGCTAGTATGCATTGCCCATTATGTTACACTTACCTGCAAACGAAGCCCGCGATGGCTGCATCCTGTGCCTGCATCCATTTTCACCCCTCATCCACCCAGGGAAATTGACTCCAGCTCTAACTGGCCAGAGTCGTGGGACGTCACTCCCGCGCATGTGCGCGGGAGCCGCTGGTCACGGCCCTTTAGAAACAGCACGATCGTCGGCGCAAGCGTATATATTTAACAGTGCAGGTTTGGGAGATTTCCATTACCTACGGGTAAAGCCTCATTATAGGCTTATCTGTAGGTAAAATGGATGTAACTAGGTTTACAACTACTTTAATCCCATAGGAAATATGTGGAGGGAGCTGAAGGTTCGAGTTACCAAACGTCAGCCTCAAAACCTTAAAGTGTAAGTCCACTTTTGTTATGAAAAAAACATTCCCTTCTGGGTGATCAATGTACATTGCAAGCATAACAAGCTTTGTTGCAGATTCCTACCCATCTACAAAACATGTGTGTTTGTCTTTGCCTCTGTTCCGCGTGTGGGTAATGGGAGTGGTTTCATATTTAACTGTCAGATGTGGAGCTGAAGAGCACTAATGAGGAAATCTGCTGGGCTTGAATCCCTTTAGACGTGTTCCCAATGAAAGTATTTTTCAAAAAAAAAAAAGAGATTTTTGTTGCAAGGGATGCCTGAAATCTGATTTGTATCTTAGGCAGACTTCTGGGAAAATTGGTGAGCCAATCTCACAAGCAGGAAATGTTTCTGGGGAGTGGTCAGTACACACTCTGTGTACAGAACAACTCCAGGTAGTCATATTGCAATGTATTCTCAGAAAATTCGATTGACTACATATTGAAAAGGAAAAATAATTTTTAATAACATTCAATTACAATATTATTAGTGTCGCAATTATATGCGCTAAATTTTTTTTTTATTTGCTATTTTTTTTCACCCCACTAAAGTGGAGTTGCCCTTTAATGAATTGGGGAGGATCTGCAAAGAGGAGTGGGACAAAATCCATCCTGAAATATGTGCAAACCTGGTGGCCAACTACAAGAAACGTCAGACCTCCGATTGCCAACAAGGGTTTTGCCACCAATTACTAAGTCATGTTTTGTGAAGGGGTCAAATACTTATTTCACGCATTAAAATGCAAATGAATTTAAAGCAGAGTTCCGGTTAAAAAAAAAATAAAAAACTCAGCATCTATAAATACTGCAGCTGCTGACTTTTAATAATCGGACACTTACCTGTCCTAGGGTCCAGCGATGCAGGGGAAGGAAGCCCCGCTCGTCTCCCCCTCCTCTCTGCGGTGCCGGCATTGTCACTGTTGGCTGCCGGCTGTGCTTCACAGAAGGACACGCACTGTGCATGCGCGAGCCGCGCCGTGATTGGCCAGGCAATCATCTGGGACCTGACATGTCCTAGATGATTGCCGAGAGGGGGGGGGGGACCTCCCTTCCAGTGCTACGGTTTGTTGTAATTTTTGTAATAAAATTTTGCAAACAGGTAATTTTTCTCCTTCATTGATATGCGCTGATGAGGCGGCACTGGTGGGCACTGATAGGCACATTTAAGGCGGCACCGATGGCCACTGATGGGTGGCACTGATAGGTGGCACTGATGTGCAGCACTGTTGAGGCACTGATTGTGGGCACTGGTAGGCAGCACTGCTGCCTATTGCTATGTGACACTGGCAGAGGGCACAGGTGGGCACTGATGATCTGGTGGCGCTTGCTGTGATCGAGACTGATTTCCCTCTCACGGCTGCTGGTGATCGTCTTTTTTCCCCCTCACGCTGTCAGCGCAAGGAGAAAAAATAGCCGATTACCGACTCTGTTGATGTCACATGATCAGCTGTCATTGGCTAACAGCTGATCATGTGGTAAGGGGTCGGGATCGACCCCTTACTCCGATCTGTGATCAGGCGAGTCTCAGACTTGCTGATTACAGAGCGAGCAGGCCGCTCGTGCACGGGAAAACGTCAATGAACGTAGTCCCAGCAAAGTAGGTCCGCACTGTAGCAGTCATTCAGCTATAGCGCGGATCTCTAGTGGTTAATAACTTTTTTGAAATACGTTTTTCTGGATTTTTTTGTTATTCTCTCACTGTAAAAATAAACCTACCATTAAAATTATAGACTGATCCTTTGTCAGTGGGCAAACGTACAAAATCAGCAATGAAATTGTTTTTTCCCCTCACTGTACGGGCTATCACAGACAGACCTCCATTACACTTGAAATAGAATTCCAGGTTTCCTGCCACTTTAAATACATAGCTCGGGCCAGCTCGAACCAAACCATTTGCATGCCAGAACATACTGGCTGTTTAGGCTATAATATACACTGTAGTAGCTTGTGCTACGTACCGTAAGTGGAGCTGTATTTTCAGCAGCAGTACCAGAGACTTCCTCTCTGCTGCCAGATAGTGTGTGTTGGTTGTATCTCTGCAATTTAAGAGAAGCCCTCAATTTTTTTATTTTTTTTTTATGAATGCAAGCTTTCTCTGACCGAGGTAGAGAGGTAGATGGATGACTTCACAATCTCCACCTCGGCAAATAATTGATTAAAAAAAAAAAAAATACAAGGCTTCTCCTAAACGGCGAAGATGTGGTACAATCGACTATCTATATCCCACAGTAAAGGAGAAGTCTCCGATACTGCTGCCGAAACACAGAGCCACATGCTGTACCATAGCACAAGCCACCTACAGTATATTACAGCTTAAGCTGCAGCAAGTCCTTCTTGGCATGCAAATCATTTGTTTGGTCCATGATGGGCCAATAATTAAAGTGCCAAAAACCAAGAAAGCTCCTATAATGATCTGGGAAAACCTGCGCTCTTTTGATACCTGGAGGGTTTACAATATCCAGCCTGATTCTACCAACAGTTGTTTTTACGGTAGTAGAAAAAGCTTCCAAGCCAAATGACAAGTAAAACAAATAAAAAAAGGAATCGTCATTCTTACGCTAAGGCCCTCTAGTTTATGTGCATTATGTACATAGTTTTTTACTGGGCCAATTGGGCTTATTTAGATTTGTCTGACAAACCCTGCACATTGGCAATGACCAGCTTGCTTCTGGAAGTCATACTGCTTGGCATAAAGTTATTTTAAGATATATTTTAGTTTTTTCTTTTTTTTTTTTGGGAGAAACACATGAAGCTCTTTAAAGCCAAAGTAATGCCTCATATGAGGTTTGAGTAAGCACAGAATTTAGTGCAAAACCAGTAACCTTTTAAGGTTCCTGTCATACTTGTAATGTAATTTTAATGCTTCAATAAAGATACCTGAAGCTCTTTACTTGGTGTAGTATTTATTGTCATTCTCCTAATGACATTAGTCGTAAATAAGCAGCTGTCAGTTTTCGATGTGCCTAGTGCCCATTTTTCCTGTCGGTGTGAATAAAAGCACTAGGTTGCTTACAATCAAAGCTGTGTCCTTCAAAGAATGATGGAGAAAAGGGATATTTACTCAAGTGTACTGGGTGAGAATAATTCTCACTGGATGAATTTAGAAAAACAGCATATATACTTTTTTTTTTGATTGTTATATGAAAATTTTACCATTTCACAAACCTTTTAGAAAGCTACTTACATTTGTGATAATTCGGTGCAGAGAATTCACCAGCACGTAATGAAATGTTGATGGCGAGGACTGTGCCAAACAAATCTAAGAAAGGAAAACAAGGGAAAAAAAACAAACAAAAGATTATCTTTAGAAAATAAAATTCAAAGCACTTTTAAAAGCAAAACAGTAAAATCGATAATTCAAAAATGTACATGTATATTAGGAAATGACAAACTGCCTTTAACTCTAAAAATTGCCCAACCTTTCACAAAAGCAATATCTCATCATTTGTTTTATGAATAATGAAACACGTTCATTAAGACTGAAGTCTTATTGGAATAACTAAATTCACTGTAGATATTCAAAATGGCAGAGGCAGTTAAAGATTAAGATTGTTTCATCTAATACGAGCATGAAACTTTTCTAAAACATGCAATATACTGCGTGACGGAATGTCCCACGCTCCGCTTGAGTGCTTCCATCAGTATATCACTTCCTAAGCTCTGGAACATGAGACCAGTGGATCTGGCTAAGTTACCCCAAGAACCAGACAACACCAGTTTTGGAGTACACCAGAAATAGAACTGTTTCAAGAATACAGTCTTATATACACTCGAGGAGGAGGTTCCCACTTCTGATCATATTACCCTAATACAAACTGTAACCAGAAACATAAATTTACATGAGCTAATTAACTAATCATTTAACCAGCCTCGGTGACTCAGAGGTTTGACCATTCAGGTCAGCCTTGCCATCTCCTAGCTCAGAAGACACAATTCACATTAGCATAAGTATAAACACAGGACACCTTCTCATAATAGCAGGAGCCCACCAGTAGCAGACTATCAGTCTACCCCATTTTACAGAGGCCAATGTGATCAGCTCTTTCAATTAACATGTATAGTTCAGAATCAAATAAACCAGGAATAGTCTTTGTATATTTCCTGGGAGATATTGTGAATAAATATTACTGTTCCATTTGCTTGGTCACTCTGTGCCCCTAATAGACACAGGGTAACTTAGACAAAAGAGTGACATGGGGGGCTGAAACAAAGGTTTCCCAGTTCTCTCCAAAAGCCCCTGTCCCGGGTGAGTCTGTCATATATTGTATATAATAAAAAAAAAAAAATGGTAGAATACACTATAGAAGTTCCAAAATCTGTAGAACTGTTCTTGGTGTGTTTATTTTGAGCATTGCTATCTCCGGCATTAATTCAGCATCAGGTACAGAGTATAAATGCTGCCTGTTTTGCTTGTTTCTTCTAGACACTAGTGTTTTCCAAACACAAACTAGCCAATTTGTTGCAAATTAAAAATAGGATTTTTTTTACTTACCGTAAAATTCATTTCTCTGAGTTCATTGAAAGACACAATAACGATAGGGTTATATCGCCTCCGCAGGAGTAGGACTAGGCAGAACAAAAAACACATGGCCAGTCCCATGGGCCATCCACAGTCAGTATATAACCCCCTCCCTGCTCTAGGTATTCAGTTTAGTAGCAAGCAGTAATAGAAGTATCAAAAGAACTCCATAGAGGGGTGAGTGCTGTGTCTGTCAATGAACTCAGAGAAATGGATTTTACAGTAAGTAAAAAAAATCCTATTTTCTCATTCGTTCATTGGCAGACACAGCCTTTCTATCTTCATAACGATAGGGACGTCCCAAAGCAGTGCCAACATGAGGGGTGGGAAAACCAAAAATCCTAAGGCTAATACAAGAGCCAACCAGGTAACAAGAGCTTCACACAGGACCAGCTGGAATGCAACCTGAACGTAACTATCCCTTCAAGAGGGAATAGACCCTATAAACAGAAGCCTGCAAAAAACTTGCGGACAAAAGAGGCATCTGCAGATGCCAACCAATCCACTTCGTAGAACTTGTGAAAATGTACACCGATGACCAGTGGTCGCCTTGCCAACTTGCACAGCCGACGCATGATGACAGAAGGCCCAAGAAGCACTGAGCGCCCGAGAAGAATGCGCCGTAACAGGGACGGAATTGGGAATTGGGACAGAAACCTTGGTACCGTGCTGTTGAGCCAGGACGCAAAGCAGATCTACCACAGGCGTGCCCCAGCGTTGACAAATATGATAAAACACGGCCCAGTGAAGGGCCCACCCCGTGGTCCAACCCTAACCAACTGAGGTATTGTTTTTTTCAGTATTCTACTCCTGGAAAGCGTATGGCAGAAAGGGCCGGAACGAGACACTCTGCCCACCGGAGGATACTGGGTACCCGGGTCCCCTCTCACGGGGGGGGGGGGGTGGTCTAGAGACCCCGGTCCCCTCTCACGGGGGGGGGGGGGGGGTTGGTGGAGAGACCCGGGTCCCCTCTCACGGTGGGGGGGGGCGGTGGTTAGACCCGGGTCCCCTCTCACGGGGGGGGGGGGTGGGGGGGTTGGTGGAGAGACCCGGGTTCCCATCTCACGGGGCGGGGGGGGGATGGTGGAGAGACCCGGGTCCCCTCTCCCGGGGGGGGGGTTCGGGGAGACCCGGGTCCCCTCTCACGGTGGGGGGGGGTTTGGTGGAGAGACCCGTGTCCCCTCTCACGGTGGGGGGGCGGTTTGGTGGAGAGACCCGGGTCCCCTCTCACGGTGGGGGGGCGGTTTGGTGGAGAGACCCGGGTCCCCTCTCACGGTGGGGGGGGGGGGGGTTTGGTGGAGAGA